>JAHWFP010096194.1:0-16694 GCA_023313725.1 Lithobius niger
TTTCCTTACCTTTGTAATCCGTTTTGATTAGCTGGAGGAAGAGGTGGTGGTACAGGAGGACAAGATGTTGCATTTCCCATACCTACAAACATAACCAAACTATGTACGAACATATGTATAAGCTTTAAATCTCTAAACTATACATAATAAATCAATTACCGCTCTCTCTGCGTAAAGTATCACCATTATAAGCAACTGACATAGCGGGAGCAGTTGGACATTGTTGGAAGTGTCCATGAACATTAATCAAGTCAGAAGTCATCGGGCCAACCATGTTCCCTAGAGTGAAACAAAGGATGTGACACTAAGAATATGTGAATTCCAAAACAACAAAATAATAAAAGATGTCATAAGATGAAAATTGATTTACCAGGGTTACCAGATACTGGTCTCACACCACCCTGCGGATAGAACGGTACTGTCTGTAAAACATGTGGAATTGTAAGAGAACAGATGGCCTACTGTAGTTACAATATTGCAGTGTGAGGTTAAAGTCCCTTATGCACCACCAAAGCTTACACCATTGTACATGCAGTTATTCATAGTAAGTATTTATTTGCTAGTTAATATCTTGGTGCTAACTGCTTAACAAATCCACAGTTTTTTTTAATTTTTCTTAAATTTTGTATTTTTTGTATTGTGGTCTTGGAATTACTATCTGGACTCAACAACTTCTTTATGAACTCCGTACTTTACACGAAATAAATTGTTATTATTATTACGATCAAGTATGGAGCAGTGACATTTGCCGCCATATTGGCACCAGTATGGGTTTTGGAGGGCATAACTACAAGGTGCACTACATAAAAATGGAGGGAAAAACAACGGAAGAGCGGATTTCTTAGGGTTAAAATAACGTTGTTTTCTCCAACAACAAAAATCGCGCGTTTTAGGTCTAAGAAATCACTCTTCACAGCATCGGCTTCAGTATGACGCCCTTCTGTTTCTCTCTGCAGTGCCCCTTGCAGATAACCCATTAAGGCTCCAGCATAGAGTTATACACAACAATACTACGTCGTGTCACTGCTCTATAGGATTTCTGGCCCCATTCATACTATTTCTGGCCTGCTGCATTTAAACTATTTGATTGGAAAATGCACTGAACTTTGTCCTCTTACTGCACCAATCTAATCAAGAGAAATAAAGATTTCCAATGACACTGAATAGTTTTTCTTACAATGCCCGGCGGTAAATGACTTTCAATTCCCACAACACAGTTGCGGAGGTCAAGTGCTGCCATCTCGTGTGATGGATAATGATCTGCTAATTGTGCAGTGGCATAAGGAGAAAGATCACCGTTTCTTCCTGTAAGAGAAGCCAAGGAAATAATTTACAGCAATGACGAAGCGAACTAATACAGCCTAAGGTGTACTTCACATTTTTCTCGTATATTTTTAAGAACAAAAGTTTGATTCACAGGCTATACATTATTTCACACATTCATTAGCATCTTAGTAGTTCTATATTGCTGAAAGGGTTATACATTGCTGAAACTGGATACAGTGGTGCTTCCTAACATTGCTTATTTCACAGTATCGTGGCACGGATGATGAAAGTGGGAATTTTTCTCCTCTTTTCATCCTCCAGCGCATGCCAGCAAACTTCACACATGTCCAGATTTGAACTATAGATGCATTTTTCTTAACGTGCAATCAGATTAATTGCACCAATTAGTGGCAAATCAAGGATCCTTAGGGCAATCGTATTAAGATGGACGATTATACTACCATACGGTCTGTTTTTCTTGTGGACCAAAAATTCTGGAGACCAATGTTCACTAAATCCTGAATGTAATATATCTTGGTCCAGCACTCGTCCCATTTCATTCGATCCAGCTAGGTTGGTACGATGTTCAGTGATGGGTGGAGCGCTGCGAGGATCGATAACCATGGGTTGGTAGCGTTTAAACAAACCCGTTTTAATCGAAAACACATCTAACAGAGAGTTTTTAGCTGTTAAGGAGGTAGAGGAGATCAACCCTCTTAAGGCCACTCTTGGTCAATATGAATTACTTTAAATGTAACAGAACACGATACTGACTAACTACCTGCTTGAATTGTCATTATGAAATACATTCACTGGGATTAGTTGATGGACGAAAAGACTCCTTAGATGGTTGCGAAAGATAACAGGCTGTTAATAAGAACATACTATTGACCAACTGACTTGCATAATTTTTTTGCTACTTGAATGAAACATGGAGGAGTAGGGTGTAAAATGCAACATCACTGACTTACAAATTTATAATAGACGTAAACTGTACACTGGGAACGATTTTACAAAAGAGTGTGAGGGGTGTTGTACTCTTCCAATGTTTCATCAGTCTGAAAAGTGGTCGGCAAGATTCAATGTTTTTTTTTTATTAAACTGGGGTTATGCCGTCAAATTTATGTCATACAATCTGAATAAAATTGTCGAACTGAAATTTTGTGTGTGGCAGGGCGTGACTATATGACTTATGCTATTGAAAATTGTCAGAACTTATTTGAGTCTGTTTGTTGATATGATCACTTTCGAATAAAAACGATAGAGAAATGGAGAAAATAAGGGCCACCAATATTTTTTTCCACTGAAATTAAATGAACGAGGGCGGACTGATTATCAGACTTAAAACGATAATTCGAAGTTATCATTATGCTAGCTTTTGTCAATGCTGGAAGTTGAGAAATATCAAGGGGCAAATTAGAATTCTGTAACTGTACGCACGGAAATTTTCATCAGATTCGGTAAATTTTTTCGAAATACGGTATAAATTAGCAAATATCTGGTTTTCACACTCCAACGTTTAGTATTCATGACGTATCTGAATGCACAACACCACTCTCGATATGGAGTTCAACAAGGAAATTTTTACTTCAAGTAATACTTGCACCAACAAAAATAATTGCAGCTTATAGAAAAAAAATATATTATTTGTACAAGTTATTTCTATAACTGGCATATTTTTGTTGGTCCATGTATTTCTTGGAGTGAAACTTCCCTTTTTGAACCGTATCGAAAGCGGTGTTGCTTTGTACAATAATGGACGTCATGAACACTAAACGTTGGAGGAGTGAAAACCAGAAATATGCTAATTTATACCGTATTTCGAATAAAATTACCATGAAAAAATAAAAGCCATGCTTCGGTGTACGACACGGTATGTTTCGTATTTAATTGTTGTTTTCACTATTTAAACACGAAACAAACTGTATCGTACACTGAAACACGACTTCTACAATATAATGAATTTGAATGCAATTAATTACCAAGCGAACCAAGGTGTCTTCGAGGATCAGTTCCTATATTCCCACGGCCCGCAGCATAACCATAACTGGTATTATAAGTTGAATCGCTACCACATTCCGAACCTGTACCTTTAAACATCGATGCACCTGTCAAAAAACTTAAACTTAAAATAACTATTTTTACAGGAAGTTGTTCCACAGCCAAACTTTAAATTTTTGAAGTACAGAGACAAACAAAACCTCGCTTGTTCTTGTGTTTCTTATTTGGCGACTTTCGTGAACAAATGCAAATGATAATTCCAAGTAAAAGAACAATTAGAACAGCAGCTGCTGCAGCAATTAGATGTTTTATATCTAACTGAAAGGCGATTGGGCGAGCAGATCCCTCATCTGAAACAGTTTGAGGCTGAATGGTGCCTAAGAGAAAATAGAAATACCAACCAATTTATTACAGATAAATTTTATAAATATTACATAATTAGGCATCATTGTAACTCACCTCCTTCAGGTGTAAGAGTTGCAAAAGTGTATTCTGCAACAGAAGTTCCAGCACTGCTATGGGCAATCATTCGTAAATTGTACCAAGTGGCTGGGACTAAATCCGTGATAATGATTTTCCGTTTTTCCGGCTGGATATCATCAGAAAAGAAAATCCAATGATTGCTGGAGAATGCTTTGTATTCCACAACGAAATACTTGACTGGACATTTGTCAATAACCCACGAGTTCAAGTTTAAAGACAGAAAGGTAGACGCTTCTTCTATCAAAGCTTCTTTTGTAGGTGGAATGGGAACTATGAAAAAATATTGCACGATTACATTAAGCAATGTTAATTACAAATAAAGCCAAAAGTGCACAAGTAAAAAACCTGGAAGATAGAAGTTTCCAGCCTAATCAAGCTCATTATCAAGATTCAATAGAAACTAAAAACTAGAAACAAACATAGTGATAAAAGAACAACATTTAAAAAAAATTATGTTGTATTAGTTGACAGACCTACCAGAACACAAGTGAGAAACAAGAGCTAAGGCTAATCGAATCCCATGTGCTGTGGAAAACACGAGTGGAATTCACTTCTAATTGCTTCTGACTTATGTTCTGGTAGTCCTATCAAGAACATAATTTTTTACGATTTTGTTCCACAATAATATTTAATTTATTTAAAGGTTTTAGTTTCTATTGACTCTCGATAATGAGCTTGAATTAGCTCAAAATGTTGATTTTCCCCAAACAACAATAAAGTACTACTCTAATATATGTCACCGCTGGTTAATGTTATGTGCCTTTGCATTTTGTTTTTCTGGTCCAGGAAAACACCAAACGTCTCCGGTTAGCCCCGAATTTTTTTACATGTGCACTTTGGGTTTACTCGTGACTTATAATGTATTTTAGTGCTTTTATTTGCTTTTAATTTAAGCAAGTAATGAGATACCTTCAAGCAGCTACCCCGCTGCAGTACGTCAGTATAAATTCGCAATCATACTGACTCTTTCGTCCATAGTAGCACTCTACACCTAAATGAAAATATTGTGTTGGACATTTACAGTTTATGGCGCAAAACTAATTAAATTATTATTTTTTCCTTGGGGCATTGCCTGATCATTTTTTCTAGGTGTCGATTCTAGGGTGAAGGGGAGTATCCATCATCTTTCATGAGGCTTTCATCAAGCACAAATGACAATTAAAAGTGCAGTAACACTCTTAGGAATTTATAATAACATCTTCTTTCTTTCCGTACTACTCTGATTGGCAGACTTACAAACCAACCAACTAACTTTATATTGTTGGAAAGAAGCGTCTCTTTTGTGAGCTACTATCGTCAGCTTACCAGAAATGTCGCACTTTTGTATCGATGTTTCTTACAAGTTGTTCAGGAGACAGGCCATGTTCGGTTAGTATAGTAAAGCTTGTGTACCTTGCGTGTATCTAACTCACAAACCAAGAGCTGAACTTTCACTACAGAAATACCAGTTAGATTTTTAGCGAAGAAACCAAGCCAAACTCCAGATCCTAAAGGCTTGGTTTGGCTGTGCAGGCCGATAATTTTGATGATGCTCTAGGCCCATACCTGGACCATCGGTCTACACAGCTATATGAATTTTCAAGCAAGAAAGGAATTGTAATTTTGGGCTGAGGCCCAGGTACCGGTATTCTTATTTGTTGCCATAAAAACCTGTGTAAGGTTACCTGCCGAACAAAGGTAATATCATTCTTATGTATGTTAAGCTGGAAGCCAATGAAAAGAATAACAAAAATTCGACCTTGGTTCACTTACTTCCACCTTTAGTCGAGGTAGTTATTACTGGAGAGGATTTTCCTTCACCCATTTTGTTATATGCAGCCATTGTAAGATGATATTTTGTTCCACAGTGGAGACCGTCTAAACGGTAGGAAGTCATTGTTGAATCCAAGTCCACCGTTGCCCAATCACTCTGGTCCGGTTTGTACGAAAGTTTGAACCCTAAAATTAGAAAAACTCAAAAATTATTACGCTCTGCAAACAAGGGAACATTTTCAGGTAGATACAACTAAGATGTCAAGTGTACTGTACCAACAGTTGGGCTTCCTCCAGTTGTTCCAGTTTTCCACTGTATATCAATAGATGTAGTTGATATCAAGGAAACTTCAACATGTAATAAACCCGGAACAGCTGAAGAATAATTAAAATGTTTATTACGTATCCATGCTGAAATTCAATTTCCATGCTATATTTGCTGGCTCCTAGTTTGTCAGCAACATCTTGCATGCTTCGTTATTTCATCTTTGAGCTTGTCCCAGTCACATCAATAAGACACTTAATCCCCAGCAGAGCGAACTAGACAACTAGACTGCAACAGTTTAAGAGCACACGGGAAACATCAATGCTAGAATTGTTTCGTACGAGCGCTATTATTCCTACCCGACTCAGATCTTTAATCTGAAGTATTTATTTATTTATTTTATTTTTTTATTTACACTTAATCCGAAGTAGAGTGACAATTATACAATTGCAATTAAATAATTACAAGTAATTGTAGCCAGCCTGGGAGGGGGAAGGAGAGGCGAGATCCACAGAATGACGTGAGGTGAACCGGTGGATGAATGGAACCTAACAGAAGTAGTCTAATGCTAAAAAATGTTAAAGCGTACAGGGTAAAAAAAATCTCAAAATAAATGAAAATAAGAAAGTTGGTCTGATTGATATGTGATGGAAATAATAAGTCTCAGTATTGTTGACAGCATTGTTTTCTAGACACAAATCATGAGGACCACGA
Source organism: Lithobius niger (assembly GCA_023313725.1). Taxonomy (NCBI): domain Eukaryota; kingdom Metazoa; phylum Arthropoda; class Chilopoda; order Lithobiomorpha; family Lithobiidae; genus Lithobius; species Lithobius niger. The sequence goes on from JAHWFP010096194.1 coordinate 6,482, forward strand.
CCCGTATATTAACTTCGTCATTGCTACCGAATCTTATTAAATGTGGCGAATGACATAATCAAACAGAAAAAAAAAGATTAGGTGCAGTTACCGTTTGTTTATGAACTGAAACCTTACGAAAAACGCGTACTACATGATTTGCTTGATCATTTGACTGTTTTTTTTTTTTTTATGTGGAATTGTCCTTCTCCACATAAGTGTTGCAACAAGACGTATGCTCCAGCAAAGTGAGATGCGGTTGACTGAGAAAGAGTCAGTGAGCGATTCGGCTAGTTACAATTAAACAATTACAGGTACTTGCGGCCAGCTAAAAGTTTATTTGTGGTTGATGAACCAAATGAAAAGACTCGGATTTCTGCTTAAATCTTCCAGATTAAAACCAAAGACCGATAAATCATTATTTTTAAGGTCTCAGGCCTCAAAATTGGGCAGCTAATATGATGGAATGACGTAGTTATATCCTAAACGCAGGCTTCGTGACTTCAGTTCTGACTGTTTCAGAAGGCGACGAGCAACTACCGCCAACAACACAGAACAAACTATTTATAGTCCAGTCAAAATAGGACATATGGTGGAATGAAATCCCAAAGTCTTGGAACTTTGTAAGATTGTTTGGGAAGGTCTAGTAAAGACTATATCAAAATTCCTGATGATTTCGAGGTGAGCTGGCTTTGCTTGACCGTAAAATACCCAAAAAAAATACCCACCCTAACCTCATTTAAGTTAGTACACAATCATATAACACCAAACACTTATTTACTGCTATACATATTTATTTACTACATATGCAGTTACTACACCAGGTTATTATATATTACATCGCATCGTAATATCAAATCAAGTCGCGGTCAACATCCTCCTCCTGAAGGTTATTGTCCTCAACAGTTGGTGTCAGGCTATTCGGTCATCATGGCAGTTGTGGCAGATAGCAGTGCAACTCATGCTTATTTTCTTGCACCGACACTTGTCTCCACAACATGTGGTGTATCTGCAAAATTTGAGGTTGATACAACCTCAGGAGCTACAGCGTCTTTGATTGCAGTAGGTACAAGATTGCCATTCTGCTAGGCTCCCAACCCCAAAGTGCAGCTAGCTGGTAACTCATTACCCATCCATAATTACAGTTGGTGGAAAACACGAAATAAGCATTACAAAGCTGCACCTTCTCAGGGAGGGAGGAAACTTCATGTTGGTGGCAGACTTTGTGAAGTCATGGTGCCTATGCAAGTTGAGGAATGTTGTAGTAGGAGTAGCTCTATACAGAGTCGAGAAAAACTGTGATCTACCTCCGATACATGTTAATACTTGGAAGTTGAGTGGTTGAACACATCTGCTACTGAATGCAATGCCTCACGTTGTAACAGCAGTTTGTAACCAACTTCTTTCTACTTCATGAAGGAAGCTTATGTCTTGTTGCACCCTGTGAATGCATGAGCAAATAGTATGAAATCTTTGAGGCCCTTCTGTTGTTGTTGGGTTGAAGATAATACCTGTGTTCCTACCTTTCTGTTACCGGGCTTATAGAAAAATATATTTCGGCGTGTAGCTGTTCGATCTGTAAGAAGAAATGTAGATCTACATCTTCCCCAACAATGGCTACATTGTCACTGCCACTCGCTTTGATGACGACGCTCCTGACAATTAGATTGTCAGCATCATCAGTCTTTGAAGGTATTGTACTCCTCTGCCATTTAGTTTGGAGGAAGGCATCTTGATCAGCCTGGCCTTATGTTCATTAGATTGAAACTGATGTATACCGGAGGCAGGACACAGATTTTTCTGGAGTCAGTAGACAGTTTCTCCTACTAAACGTCCCTCAACTTGCATAGGTATCATGCCGATCTAGATTGGAAATGAGCTACCAGCTGCAATTTGGGGTTGGGAGTGTAGTCAGAATGTCACTGCAACCAAAGATGCTGTTGCTCCTGAAGCTGTCCTCAACATCATATTTAGCAGATGCACCACAGCTTGTGGAAACAAGTGTGGGTGCAGGAAAATAAGCGTGAGTTGCACTGCTATCTGCCAGAACTGCCACGGTGACTATATGAATAGCCTGACACCAACTGTTCAGGACGATAGCCTTCAGGAGGACGTTTATTCGACTTGATTAAATATGTATTTGAAGTTACGATTCGATGTTATATGTAGTAACCTAATGCAACAAATAAATATGTATAGTGGTAAATAAGTGTTTGATGTTATATGATTGATATAGTAACTTAAATGCGGTTAGGGTCGGTCCACCCGCATCCCGCATCCCGTATAGCAGATCTCTGTCAATCACTGAGATTTCTCAAATTTAGAACTCTAATATCTCGTAAACTACTAGTGATAGAGAAAAAATGTATATAATCAAGTTTGTGGTAAATTTTGTCCTCTTTAACTTTTGTAGGAAGCAGTTTTCTGGTAGGACCCACAGATTCTGAGATATTATCGGAAAACGAATAAAAAGTGACCTATTTTTTGGTATTTTATGGTCTAGCGAAGCCAGCTCACCTCCAAATCATCAGGACTTTTGATATAGTCATTACTAGACCTCCCCGAACAACCTTGCAAAGTTTCAAGACTTTGGGATTTTATTCCACCATTTGCCAAATTTGAGTCTTCGTTGACTGGACTATTAGTGAAATGAGTAAATGTTGTAACAATGCACAACGCATACTCGAAAACCTCTGTGTAATGTTGATTGTTATAGAAAATTTTACAAACAGCCTTCGTTTACTCTTATGGGGTTTCTCTTTTATCAATAACACAGAAGCGTTTTAATAGCTGAAAGAAAAATAGAGCGCAACTTCATATGCATTAAAAATAAAAGAATTGCTCATTAGAATCCAGAATGCACCATTCTGGATTAGAAAGATTAGCTCATTAGAAAGATTAACTCATTAGAAAGCTTAGACAAATTAGCACAGAAAAATTAGCGTTATTAGTGTTGGATGGGAGGGGGGAGATTTAGTTATAGGATGCGCTGATTGAGTGAGTGAAGTGAACGAAAATGAACATCGTAAGACTGACATCGTGTGTGCTCACTTAATGATCACTAAGCATAATCAGATGAAACGTATTTGAAAAAAAATTTATTTGACGCAGTATTGACATGCAAAACGTATACCTGAACATACCAATTTTTGAAACGGTGCATCCAACCCCACTCGTGAGTAGAATAGACTGCAGCAAGAAAGTAACATTATTCACTAGCGAAACATTGTTTCATGCAACGATTCTTAAACGGGCCAATTTTTAAAATGGTGCATTCTGGATTTTAAGTCACATTGAGTGAGCGAAACGAACTGCAATCAGAGTTGTAATTCTGGCTCATACGTATTCACTAAGCATAACGAAATGAAAAGATTTTCAAATAAACTCAATTTGATCCTGCACTGACATACGAAAGACAGACCTCACCACACCAATATTTAAAAAGGTGCAAGCAACACCACCCGTGTGTAGAATGGACTTCAGCATGAACGTAACATTATTCATCAGCGAAAGCATTTTTTAATGCAACGATGCTTGTGTACACCAATTTTTTAGAACGTTGTACTCAACACTACCCGTGTGTGGCACTGGCTTCAGCTAGTGTATTATATGGTTGAAGCCCTCTCAGCACAATGCTTAAATAGTTTGCTTGGCCTATCTGATTGACATGTCACCGTCCATCATTAATATTGCCATTTCTAAAGTTTCCTATGCAGCCAGCCATTCACAATTAATATTAACAGGGATTTGTTTGCAATGAAACACATCATATCTCACACGAGTCAGTCACAATTGATGGGCTTCAATCCAAGTCAAAAAGGTATAAACATTGGCTAGCTTCTTTCAGCATATTTCATTTGAAGGCTTCTTTCATGCTGATTTCTTACCATCTATCCCTAAAATACTTAACTATATAAACCACATTAATGATTTACAATGCACACTATTTTTGAAAATTAACGAACTTGCATGTGTGCACACACTAAACCTTAAATATCACAATCTTACCCTGTACTATTACTGAGTATGTAACTTGGTCTTCTCCGTACATATTTCGCACTTGACAAGTATAGTTCCCGGTGTCAAGCTCTTGGATGTCTTTGATTATTATTGAACCATCCGTCAACATCTGTACACGCTCATTTTTTTCCATCATGCGTCCACTCCCAAAACAAAATAAGGCACGAAAGGCATTATTACCATATTATCAAGAAAATGTGACATAAAATGATACAATAAACATTTACTTGTCCAAGTATGTTCAGGGTAGGGCTTTCCCACTGCTTTGCAAGGTAACTGAAGATCTTCGGATTGATTAATGAGTATTTCAGTGTTGAATGCAGCAATTCTTCCTGGAACTGTTGCAACAAAATATTGAATGAGATATGTTTTTGCATACAGGTAGAATAAAAAATTAGCAGATTCATGAGCGTATCCGTTTTACGCACTAGTGTCATGATCAGATATTGTAGTCACAATTCGGCTCTTTGGACCTTCCCCAGTAGTTGTTGATGCAGTTACCCAAAGATCATACTGTTCTTGTAGTTTTAAGCCGTGAATTTCATGAGAAGTTAGGTTGCCACTTAAGTTGTACTGCTTTGGAGTCTAGAAATAAAACAACCACAATTTAATTGCCCACCAAGGCGTAGTATTAAGAACAAATTATATTCCTATACCTCCTTTTTGTTCGATCGCTTCGAGTAAACAGTGTATTTGGTAATGACTCCATTTGAATGGTGGGGTGCTTTCCAGACAACAACTACTGTGTCACTTGATGCAGTTAAAGCCTTGATGTCACTTGGCATATCAGGAACTACAGAATACGAATACAGTAAATTTGCTTTCTTATTGGCCTGCAATATTATAGCCTCTCTAATAATTACAGTATTATTACTTATACTACTTACTGTCTTCCAGAGTCCTACAAAAAATGGGATTGCTCTTGATTCCATCCCCTCTGCGAGTAAATGCTAAGACTTGGACACTGTAATTTGTGAACTTCTGGAGATCGTTCAGTGTTGTTTTGGTATTGTTGAATGCTTTTATTAAAGGACGTTCATCAGCTATAAAAAAACCACAAAGGCTTGAAATACAATTTAATAACAGTACACATTTGCAACAAAACTCCGGAAAAAATTCCGGAAAAAATTACCGCACACTTTCACAATCAAGACAACAGCTTTATCCAGCGAATTTTCGATAGCGCGAGCTGCTAGCTTCTTCGGGTCTCAAGGATTAGCTTGGACTTTTTACATATTCCACTCCAGTTCGACGAACTATCGCATTTGAATTTGGCTGGCAAAGTTGCGTCCTGTATTTGTGTTGTGGGCCTAGATCATTCATTCTTAATCTCCACTGACAAAGTCGACCTGCCAGATTGTTGCTTACTAAATGCTTCACTCTAGGAAATGAAGGGCCTTGAATGTTCGTTAATTGCACATTTTTCTTCTCATGCTCTTGAATTGCAATAGATTCAAGACACCTGAGATGTGTACCTCTTGTGGAATTTGGCCTAATCAGTGTCTTCGTCTGCTTCCAGTCAATCTCGTGTTCTGTCGCCAGGCAATGGACTGCCACGCCGTTATCTTCAACTATGACGAATATTTCCCACATGTTGGGCCACTCTCGTCCTTGCCTCTTTCCTCGTCTCTCCTATGTAAATGGCACCGCGGTCCTTGCATGGCATCCGATGGAAAGCTTCCCTTGTATCTCTTACTGCTCCCATCATTTCTTCGTCTCTCGATTTTTGGCTTTCTTTCACATTCCTATAAGGCTGTTTTTCATACTACCGAGCATCCTCTTTTTCAACCGTTCCACATTTTCAAATATGTTCTGAAGCCATTCTTATGCAAAATGTCTTGGACGGGACCCGTAACTCCTTCCAGGTAAGGCAATCTTAGTCTAGGAGTTACGATAGGATGTTCGGTATTATGAAACACTGCCTCAGGAATGTGAAAGAAAGCTAAAAATCGAAAGACGAAGAAATGATGGGAGCAGTAAGAAATACAAGGGAAGCTGTGTATCGGGTGCCATGCAAGGACTGTGGTGCCGTTTACATAGGAGAGACGAGGAAAGGGGTAAGGACGATAGTGGTACAGCACATGGAAAATGTTCGTAATGAAATTGAAGATAACGGCATAGCAGTCCATTGCAAGGCGACAGAGCATGAGAATGACTGGAAGCAGACGATGACACTGATGAGGTCAAATTTCACGAGAGATCCACATCTCAGGTGTCTTGAAACTATTGCAATTCAAGAGCATGAGAAGAAAAATGTGCACTTGATGAACATCCAAGGCCCTTCATTTCCTAGAGTAAAGCATTCAGTAAGCAACAATCTGGCAAGTCGACTTCATTGTCAGTGGAGAATAGGAACGAACGATGTAGGCCCGCAACACAAATACAGGAGGCAACGTTACCAGCCAAATTCAAATGCGATAGTTCGTCGAACTGGAGTGGAAAATGTAGAAAGTCCGAGCTATATCCTTGAGACCCGAAGAAGATAGCAGCTCAAGCGTTTGAATATTCGCTTGACAAAGCTGTTGTCTTGATTGTGAAAGTGTGCGGTAATTTTTTCCGAGTTTTGTTGACATTATGGCGTTTAACGTACGAAAATTAACGATGTTTTTAAAGTACATATTTAGAAACTTTCTCAAGACTTACATCTACTATCCACAGGTCTGTAAATGATCTTGTATCCTTGAAGAATACCATGAATGGAATTCAAAGGTGGTTGATGCCATGTGATATGGACTGCTTGAGATGTTAAGACTGAACACCGAACATCAGTTGGGGGTTTCGTTGGAACTTGAAAATAAAATGTGTCATCAGATACCATAGTTACATGCAAGACACAGAGTTAAAGCAAGGAGCCAACAGTATTGCAGAGTGACATTGTATTGGAAGTATGTAATAGAAAGAAAATTTAGCACAAATATTAAATGCAGCGCATGTGTGATGATCAGGGAGTGGAGATGGACTACTTGTTTCAACTATGTTTAATAAAAAGCGACATAAAAAATCTGTGTTATGCATAAAAGTATATGCATCCATCTTGTTCCAGATTTCCTTAGCCTTTGGTTTAATTGTCATAGGGAATCGACAATTAATCGACAAGCGGCCTGCACATTCAAAAATAGTAGGGATAATTCCACAGATAAAAAAAATAGTTTGTCATCAGCATATACTTGACGATCGCGTTCGCCACAGAAGAGGTTTAAATAATTAATAAAAATAACACAATTGAGGAGTTCCCTGGAAAAAAGGCATAAAGTCACTTGTGCCCTTTTTTTTTTTCACCTACTAAAAAATCTGAAAGAGCACCTCTCAGTCTATGGAATAAGGGTACAAACGGTAGGAAGTCGACCAATAGAAGCGCTTTACAAGTATTTTTTTTTTATTTAACGCTGGATGCTGCCGCGAGAAGGCGCTGCTTTTCAACATGGCCGCCGCCAGTGCCACTGACGATTTTTCGGCTAATTTCCTATTTTCCTGAACATATCTGCTACAAAAATATGTTTTAAAAAGGAACATGACTATATATACCATCAGAAAATGCTAACTTTCAAAGATTAAGCATAAAATAGTAGTTCTCAGTTTTTTCCTCTTTTCTCAAAAGATGTATTTTGCATTAGTGCCATTTTTCCAGGAACCTCCTCAATTATGTCCGGTGTTAATGAAAAGAGCTTACCACTTTCAGAAGTTACGGCAAGTACTTCTTTGGATAATGGCCCCTTCCCTCCATCATTAAACGCTTGTACAACAACTCCATATTGTGTGAATTTTTGAAGGTTAGTTATTGGAAGTGATAATGTATCAATGTAATCTTCTGGTACTTCTAGAAGGCGAAATTGATAGGGTTCAGCTGACCCATCTACTCTGTGTCCAATATAATAACCTCGAATTCCACCATTCCAATCTTCTTTTGCAGGAGGCTAAATGAGAACAAAAACTCTACAATTTAGCACGTAGAACAATTATTGGAAGGTAAACTAAAAAAAAAATAAAAACCTCATATAAATTGTAAGGAGAGTTGATGGGTGACCATATAGGTAAGGTGGCCTTTGATTCACATCCAATTCACATCCCTCGAATGAAACGTAAGTGCGTAAAAATAGCATGTAGTACTACATTATTTTGAGTGTATGATTTTCCCTGATGATTTTTTTTCCCATTTAGGTGTATCTTTTTTTTTACAGCGATTTGTATCTTTTAATAAGTTCATATAAGGAGCTGTATGTAAAATCTGCTCCAATTGTATGTAAAATCAAGACTTAAACCACTGATGGAACAGAGAAGGTAAAAGCATAAAATCAGTAGTACCAAAGGTAATGGAAGCATTAATCTTACAGTCTGTTAAAGCAGCTACCCGAGTTACTCATAAGTTTAATACCTACTATAGTATATTCAATAACAAACATAATTGTTCACAGCCGGGAATATCTACCAACCTTAAAAAAAAATTGAGGCACACGTTGGATCCACCCGCCTGAATGAGGAGAGGGTGTAGAACCTCCCAAAACAGCACTTTTTCTTGTAACATCTTAAACGTGGGTCAGGCCGATAACATATCTGCTACGCAAAATATTCAGCAGAAATATTGTGACGAGAAAAGTCTGAATCATATTTCACATCAGTGCAACACTTATCCCACAAAACAGTGATTATGACGTACTTTTATGTTTTATTTTTCCCACCGAAGGTTAAATTATTTCAAAGTTAAAGCACTTCCTGTTTAACTTACTAGGATTGTGCCCTTTGTAACGAGCTTATCAACTTTATTAATGTTAAATAGCGTGGTCCTACGACTGTTTCCAATATATTATGCTATAGGGTAAAAATGACTTTCGAATGAAAGGTAATCCTTTAAGTTATCTGACTAAATTAAGTGGATATAGACTACTTAGGCTTTTCTGAAAGGTTGGGGTACTTTCTGCCAAACTAGGAATGTCCTACATTCATTTGAAGACTCCCTACGGACACTGTGGCTGTAAAAATGTAGTCATTATTGAATTCAAAATCGTTCCGCAAGCTCTATAATCGATAACTAAGTAACTATCTATTGAAACGGATTTAACGCATCTGCTTATTCACAACTACACATACAATAAAACAAACGGGGCAGCATCTACCTACTCGCTACCAGTTTTCTGAGCACTTTCGAGCCACTTCCGCTTCATACTTCCGGCTATTTTTATTCCGTTTAACTAATTTTTCAATGCTGAATCTAATGGTGAAAACCGTTTGTCTCTATCTGGTACAGTTCTATAGATGATGGGCTCACTTGTCGGCCATTTTCGGCCACTTTTAGGCGATTTCCGCTTCACTCTTCCGGTTTTTAAAGTATTTATTAAAACTAATTTTTGGAGGTTGAATCTAATGATGAAAAACGTTTGTCACTATCTGGTACCGTTCCGGATCTGAAAAAGGCAATGGGGGGGGGGGGAGATGAGGCTTAATGGCGCGTCGACAGCTTGGTCAACGCAATGGCAAAGGCAATGGACGGACGAAGCCGTTGATATAGTCTTCCCAGCTTTCGCTGTCCCCATTCACGGATGGTTAAAACTTAAGTACGGATCAGCAAGAATTACAAGGGTTTTTTACGGGTAAGGATATGGCAGTGCGTGAGAAGGCAAGGGACCACGACGCCAGAAGTCAACCTGGGAGGCCCCTAGTTATCATTACTTGGTTATCGATAATGTTTGCAGGCCCACTAAGACATAGATTAATTTTGCCTGCATGATCACATGGGTTTTCTGTATTGTTTGTTGCACCAGTCTTATCCCTTGGTTTCTATCCTGTGGCACGCAATATTGTTTTACTCACAACTACTGCAGCATGATCCTAGTTTCGTTTTGTTTTCATGGTTGGTCACTTTTAACGATTCCTTCACTTTACATGTTTTGCAATCCAAGTGTTAGATTAAAAGGTAGCGACGGAATCACCTTGAAAGAATGCACAACATTACTGTTTGATGCACCATAGGTGACATCACTTTCCAGTCAGTGGAATGTTCAGTGATTACTGACCTATCTTTACCAACCATTGAATTATTCATGGCGGTTCAGACTTTGGCCTCAGCCTGTAACAGAGGCTGTTACAGAGATGGCTGTGGCAATACCTGTAGGCTATATTGTAATGTGGTCAAGTTTGTTTTAATGTGCATCTTACAGAGGCCTGTCACTTATGGTCGACGATCTACTCCATTAACTTTGCACTTATGAGGCAATAGATT
>JAHWFP010096196.1:0-12074 GCA_023313725.1 Lithobius niger
CTTTTGTATTCACAAAAGGCACAAATTTCTCTCTTCTAAACTGAAGATGATACCAGATTGGAGATTTTGGTGCTCGGCATGGTAATGCAGCGTTTGTTTCAGTAAAACTGCTGATGAGGACCCTCCCCAACTTGATTCCCCCTTCCGCCATTACTGCCCCAACCGCAAAGTTTTACGACCTACATTACGAAGTAATGAAATTGCAAGAAGGGCGTGTCAATTGTGTGGGAAGTTATGGAAAAACTTCAAAGTTTTACCTCTAACTTTGGGGAGCTGTAACGAAAAACGGATGCATTTCCGGACCCACGTTTGTAGGACTTTTTTGTCTTACTTTTGTTCATAGACTACACCCTAAAAGTTTGGCCATACCTTTTAGGTACGCCATGTATTAATTATTGATCGGTTTATTAATGGTCGTGAAAGTACTTCACTGTATCCAGTTTTGTTATTATTTACAAATTTTGGTATACAAGGCCTGCTTCAGTCCAATACACTTTCAGTTTGCTCGGAGCAGTCCATTTTCTTATTGCCCGTACACTAACTAAGGCAAAAAGAAAATTAATGCTCTTGGCCGACGTGACCTGATAAAATCACTGAACTACCAGAAGCAGCTGTTATTGTTTTGTCTTTTCGAAAAGGAATTCACCAGGAATTGTTTTCGTGGTCTGGGTTTTGGCCCAAGCTTTTCCATATGTACCATAGATGATAATTATTTCCATCACTAAAAACCAGACGCGGTTTTTTTCTCAATAGGAGAAACCAGGTAAAGGAAGTTGTGAAAGTACTGAAAACTCAAAATGGTAGGAATTTTTATTTCAAAATCTAGGTGCTGTTCTTACTGTTCCTTCACCTCAGTATGAATTAAAACCACACAAGCTGAAAACGTTGTCTTGCCCCCCTCTCACCTCCAAATTAAAACCAGACTTAGGCGATCCTGACCTAATACGATTAAGTAATGCGATCTTGAACTTATACATAAATAAAGACATTTATTATACTTCCATTTCTTGTTTTCAGTGTCCAATAAAAATTATGAAAATATTTTCCGCACAAAATTGCGATGAGGATTTGATTACCTTTATATCGAGTTTAGTCATTTTATATGATTTTAATCATGGTATTGTCAGTTACAAATTTAATGTGAAAAACAAAGATCATGTAAAAGAAAAAAATTCGTAACGTTCCAGGAAGCAGCAAACGTTCTGCAGTTAGCAGTCTATAAAAATGGCAAAAATAGTTTCACAAATAAAAAAAAACATTGGAGTTTTAGGAATCTCTAAATTAGCAATCATTTGAAATTTACAAGTAATGAGTAATCAGATAGATTATCACGCAACAGCAGCAAAAACAGGTTATCCCAACAATCACCGGAACAATAATAGTAACAATGCTAGGAGCTGAAAATAAAAAGATTGAAACATGCTTGAAACATTGCTGTATCGTCAAGATGGTGTTTAAAGTTACCAAAACATACTTGCCGATTTAATTCAAGATTTAAAGAATTAATTTCAGTTTACTTGATGAACAGAACCTTCTGCATAACTGGAATATCCAATATCCACTTTGCTTCCAATAGTTAGCACGTAAGCGAGGAAGCTCTGTCATTTATAAGCAATGAGCGTAATAAACGCGAGTGACTGCAAAAGCTCTTTTAATATTCAAACAAACAAACTGATAAGCCACGAGAGAACACTAGTATCAAGTTTACTCTTGGAAGGCTGAGTGGCATACTACAATACAATTACTAGCTGCACTGTTCCACGGCGAGTATATTCTAAAACTGATTGAAGATCACACTAAAACAAAGTTGTAAGTGCAAAGGTTACACGAAGACTGAACCGTGGTCACAGTGGGTTTTTCTTTTTCCACTTTAAAACTGGGTAAAAAAAAAAGCAAAAAAAACCTTGGGAAAAAATTTAGAAAAAATCTAACTGAGAAAACAACTTTAAAAAATCAATTCACAAAAAAAAACCAATTCCTACAATTCTGGAAAGAGAGTAGTTTGGACAATGCAGTTTGCCACTCTGACGCAGTTAACCTGAATCTACTTGCTACCGACATGTATTACTCTGCTACACTAGTGCTTGCACAAAGTCATTACCCATTATTAAACAAGGATATCTCAAGAAACACCGGCGAGCATTTATCAGCACACACAGACATTATTTGTGTAAAACTTCCCATGTCAATGATGGAATGCAATAAATATATCTCTGCAACCTCTTACAGAAGTTTTCTTGCGATTCATGGGATCAACCTAGGTAGCTAAAGATGCACAGATTCCAGATACAATAATCTTTATTAATGTAATGCCACACGTGCTACAGCTTAAAGGGGAAATGTGACACAATGACTGTGCAAAATAATTCATCGGCAGGGGTTAGGCTACACGTGTTTGTGTAAGCTATACCGTAATATGATATTACGACAATAGTTTCAGATTAACTCAATATAGCAGATCAATTTCGCTTAAATTAAAAAGGTCATTGATTGCAGGGCTCCATCCGATGATTAAATATTTTGAAGAAACTACAATCCAAGAACGAATACGACATAAATTTGCTAAGTGAGCCAAAATGAGCCAGAACCTAAAAACCCATCATTGCCCATTTGTATGCCTTGACCCATAGGTGCTAGCAGATTACTTACTGGTAACTTTGAGCTGGTTATTAGACTACAGGTCACAACTTCAATTTCAGTGTTATTATATACAAGAAAAACATTTTTTTTTATTCCGTTACTAGCCATAGCGTGTAACAACTTCTGACTATCGTTCAGTGTCTTTCCATAGCATTCCTATTACACCAAACTTCGTTAGGGAACACTTATGCACGATCTCGCAACGTAAATTATCTCGTGCACTCTATTTTACTTTTAGATCGTTGGTTGCTTCCCGCCTGTTTTTCAACTCTTCATAAGGAGTCACCATGAAACGCAGCATATGGGATCGTCTATTAGCTCGAAGCACGAAATCCAGTGGTCATAGTGGTTGAGCGGTGAGAGAGCTCAGTCTGGGTGTTGGAGTTTTGCGGCTTTGGTCGAACCCCTGGAAAGGGAACCTTGGCAAAAAAAGTCCCCGCTAGGACTGCCGACCAGGGTAACTTGAAAGGCTACCATGTTCCTTCAGTGGGTATGGGAACTATTCTCGACAAGTCTGGACAATCTATCGGACCTGCGATGATTGGAGGTTTCCCGGTTCAAATCCCTGGGTTGGCTCCTCCCTATACCAGATATATCTTCCATAAAAAAAATCTGGTAATGTTCAAAATTGAGCCGATTCAGCCACACAAGCAATTAAATTGCTTCGGCTGCCTAAGGCTCATAGAGGTTAAATTGCTTCGGCTGACTTAAGGCTCAAAGAAATTAATTTTTAAATAAATAAAAAGTAAATAAATTTTGCGTTGCAGTACCGATTTCTAACAGGACGAAAATAATTTCCTGCTGTAATCGATGGTTTGATTACAATTAGGTAAACATAAAATCAGCGATAATCCATGGGCCAGACACTTTATCGGTATCACTCAAGGTGGCAAAATATTACCTACACAACATAATACATCCTGTATTACTTTACAAATTATAGTATGATAACCTTTTATACGGAGCAGCTTAAGGGGTAAAATTAGGGTGAAAAGGTCAAATTTTACTAACTTTTTACCATTTTTGGACCGTTATTCGAAAACCGTTATTTCTACCAAAAAACGGTTCAGATAAAAGTTGTTAGCAATAATGTACTTTATAATGTATGTCTCATTGCTTTTTTCTTATCTCCTATGGTTTTTGAGAAAGACGGCCATTTTGGGACTATTTAAAGCCCAAAGATGGATCAATTTCCCAACTTACAACTTTCAACGACTGTGGTGTAGTTTCTAATTCAGTTGGATGACTCAAATTAGGTTCATTCTAAAGGATATAATATCTTTTATGTGTCAAGTGTAATTAAAACGGTATACCATTGTTAGAGACCGAACTATGCCCTTTTTACTAGGGGCTGGTATCACAGTCACCGTTCAATTTTTTGCTCATTTTCAACATTCAATTGTTATTCCGACATTTCTAATTTAGGTGGATGACTCCAATTAGGTTCGTTCGAAAGGTGGGAATGTCTTCTTTGCATCAATGGTAATTAAAAGGGTCAATCATTGCTAGGGATCGAGCTAAGCCTTTTTTGCTAGGGGCTGGTATCACAGTCACCATTCGATTTTTTTTCTTATTTTCAACTTTCAACCACTATTCCGACGTTTCTAATTTAGGTGGACGACTCCAATTAGATTTATTATTAAGGTGGAAATGTCTTCTTTGAATCAAGGGTAAATAAAAGATTTTATCATTGTTAGGGACCGAGCGATGCCCTTTTTACTAGGGGCTGGTATCGCAGTCACCATTCACTTTTTCGCTCATTTTCAACTTTAAACTGCTATTCCGACGTTTGTAATTTAGGTGGATGACTCCAATGAGGTTCATACGAAAGGTGGGAATGTCTTAGTTCAATTGAATCTAATTGGAGTCGTCCATCTAACTTAGAAACGTCAGAATAGCAGTTGAAAGTTGAAAATGAGCGAAAACTCGAAAGGTGACTATGATACCAGCCCCTAGTAAAAAGGGCTTAGCTCAGTCTCTACTGACGATTGACCCAAAGAACACATTCCCACCTTTCGTATGAACCTAATTGGAGTCATCCATCTAAATTAGAAACCTCACAACGACAGTTGAAAGATGAAAATAAATGAAAAATCGAACGGTGGGTGTATAATACAAGCACTAAGTAAGACGTGCGTAACCTCGTTCTAACATTGGTAGATCCTTTCAATTACCCTGGTAGAAAAGAAAACATCCCCACCTTTTAATTGAACCTAATTGGAGTTATCCATCTAAATTAGAACAGTACTAAGTAGTTCAAAGTTAACAAGAGTAGTTCAAAGTTATAAGTGAACAAAAAATAGAACGATGCTAGTGATTCCAGCCTCTATTAAAACAAGCACAACTCGGTCCCTAATAACGTAGACCCTTTAAATTCTCCTTAATTCAAAGAAAATATTCCCACTTTTCGAATGAATCAAATTGGACTCATCCACTTGAATTAGAAACGGCGAAACAGCAATTGAAAGTTGTAATTTGGCAAATTGAGATATCCAGATGCTTTAAACGAGCCAAGTATGGCTGAAAATTGCCAATATGGCCGACAATTGGCCAAATGACCATTTTATCTCAAACCTATACTAGATATGGAAAAAAAAAGGTTTAGAACTAACATTTTAGATTACGTTATTTCAAACAACTTTTATCTCAACCATCTTTTCGTAGCAATAACAGTTAGTTAATAACGGCCCAAAATGGCAAAAGTTGGTAATTTTGATAAAATTTTAATAAAAATCGCCCAAAATTACCATTTTCCTCCAAACCTGTACCAGATGTGTGAAAAGGCGAACTTTTTAGAGCATATTGTTGCAAATAACTTTTATTTCCGTCGTTTTTTTCGTAGCAACAACGGTTGCTGAATAGGCCAAAATGGCAAAAAGTTGGCGAAATTACCAAAAATGGCTTTTAGGAAAAATGGTAATTAGGTAAAATTACCAAACACTACTAGGTTATTTCTTTCCAGACCTATAGAAGATATGGAAAAAAGTTTTAGGACAAACATTCTAGATTAAATTATTGCCAACAACTTTTATCTCACCTGCTATTTTGTTGCAGTAATAGTTATTGAATAATAGGTCAAAATGGCGAATATTTGGTAATTTTTGACCTTTTGACCCCACTTTGACCCATTAAGCTGCTCCATATGAAAGGTTATCATATCAGAATATGTCCCTCACACAAAAAGGATTAAAAAAATTAATTACAAGACTTTGCCACTTCAGGTGGTACCAATAAGTAATTTTTTAGGTCGGGGCCCATGGACTATAAGATGGAACTTGGATTTCTGCTATCTTACGAGCTGTTTTACGCAGCCATTTGACCACAGCTAGTAGTGTATCTCAGTATCTTAGCTGAGAGCAATAGGAGGATAGAAAAAGAAAAAGGCCTACTAAAATTGCACAAATAAACACAATGGTCCCATAACGTTTGGGATTCAATTCATCCCGCTGTCAAGTGCTTAAAAAGTGAGGAAAAATCACTAGTCAAAGTCAAGAATTTAAAACATGGCAATGTTATGCAACTTGGGCAGAGCAGGTAGCAAAAGCAAGACCCCGACCTTTCACCTGCTAATGGAGGTTTGAAGTTTCGAAGTGATATTAGCAGAATAGGCACATTTTAATCGTTGACAACTTAACGATTATAAATAAAGACAGACGAGCTAATAGCTTTTGCTGAGAAGAGATGGTTTCATAAAATGTACCCTTAGATTTACGATAATAAATGGCATTTTTTTCCCCGTAGAATGAGATGATTTCAGTATCTACGAATGCATCGGACTAGAGGTTAACTTGCGAGGCAGATCACATGTTGCTTCAAAATAGAAATATTTATGAACCATTAAAAACCATTAAAATTTACACTGAGGCAAAAACAAGAAAAACAATCTTTTTAACCTACTCATCAGAAAGTTCTCTCCACCTCCCCTCTCTTCCCTTCTGCGTTGGTATTGTGGAGGACGAAAATCTCTCAACGCTGCTTGAAGTAGTTTAGGTGTCGTTCCCAGAACTGATGGTGTCGCAGAAAGTAAACTTGTACAAAGCGGGATGTTTAAAGATCGGAGCTTGCAAGCGCATCGGAATCCAGCAATTTGCACGCATGCTTTCCTTGGATCCAAGCAATCTTCACCCGTATTGCAACTCGTTGAGGCAACTGGAAAATGAATTCATGCTTAACAATTTCGTATAAATAGCAGAAATGAAAATGACCCATGGGTCGATGGGTCAAAGGGGCGTCAAAGTTTTTTCGTGGGTGTCATTGGAATCAGAACTCGCTCATCGGCTCATAATACTTGTACTGTTAATATTAAATTTTTTAAACAGATTTTGTTCGTTTTTTTCTTTTTCTTCCTACTATAAAACAATATTTATATTCTTTATATAATATTACGACGGCACTAAGTGTTGGTCATAGCAAGAATTTATAGGGTTTGGGAGGAGAATTTGTACCTCTAAACAGTCCCTATTGAAACACGTTAGATTCGTCCCCATTAGTTCAGTCCGAGTTTTCAGAGGGCGCCAAGTGTTCTATCTGGTAATTTTGCTCATTTTTCAGCCCAAATCTAAAGTAAACTAAATTACAACTAAGCTAGGCTAAATAATAATTAAATATATGCTAGTTTCGTTTAGTTTAGTTAAATTTTAGGCTAAAAACTGAGTAGAAATTCCAACATAAAACACGTGGCGCCCTCTATAAACTAAGACTGAACTAATGTGAATGTATCCAAGACGTTTCAGTTTGGGTCTCAGTCACAAATTCTCCTCCCAACCCTATAAATTCTTGGTCATAGGCATGCATACGGTGGCGCGGGGAAGAGACACATTTTAAAATATCCGTTTAATTTAATTTTTTTTTGGCTAACTTTTTCAAAATAAAAAAAAAACGTTTACCCGGCCTACCTTTTGACAAAAACATAACAACAAATTTTACGGGACAAAATATTTTTAAGCTTTTGATTGGTGCGGTGGTGCCTGAAAACTTAATTTCAACTTTCCATCACCCAACGAATGTGTGCTTAAAAATGTGTATTCCAGAAACTGGTTACGCTCTTTACCAAGTCTCCATTTAGCAAAAGTTCCATACCTTCTATAGGAACTGTGCGTGCCACCGGTGGTAAAGTTGCTCTTAAAATACGCCACATTGGATTTTTAGCCAATTCGTTCCGAATTACACGAGCTGTGGGTCAACAGTTGGGGTGGTTCGTGGGGCTCATGGGTCAGCTGGGTCATGAGTCGGATAAAGATACCCACTTCCATCACTTGTGCAACGCCTGGTCTACAAAACGAGGAACGTTACGTTCTGTTGACTTCGCGGATTAACTCCTGCCTCCATTCCGTTGGATCAATTGTTCCGTCTACATGGCAACATTGGCTGCCACACCTACTTGCAACACAAGGGTTAGTACAACTTTTGTCCATCAGATAGGCGATGTTACACACAATGCCAAAAAATTGTCTGTACACGATAACAGAGAACGTTCACTTCTGTTGATTTATCTGGAAAAACCACGGCTCCCTTGCAATTCCAGTATGAAAAAAACCCTGGAAATCAGCTCCTCGAGGTGAATATGCTGTCGATTCATTGTTCCGTAGTCCCCGGGAACATAGTGGACAACCCAACGCACAAGATTAAACAGGAGGGGTCCGGTCGAAATCCCGACAATCAAAATCCCGACGGGTCAAAATCCCAACTGGTCAAAATCCCGAAAGTCAAGAACCCGACATGACAAAATCCCGACGGACCAGAATCCCGACAGTTGAAATCCCGACAATTAAAAAGAAAATCCAACATTCATAAAACAGGATTACTTGCAAAATAAAAAAAACAGACGCAACCAAGGCAGAAGTTGCTTTTGCCAATGCCAACATGAATTACGACCTCAGGAAACAAGTGATAAGCCAACTCAAATAGTTCAGTCTGTGCTTGCAACTGTTCCTGCAACTGTAGTGAACCCTCATTACCGAGATGACAAGCACTAGGTCAATTGGTGAAGAGAGTTCTGAAAAACGATATGCAGCCGCAGCCGGCGTCATTGTATAATGTTGACGTTCCGTTGCAGCTGCGTAATGTAGGAGATGACATTTTTTATAGGCGATTTTGTTTCCGATGAAGAGCGAATTTTGTTGTTTGGCAGTGCATCGAATATCAGACTGTTGAAAGATGGTGAATTTTGGATAATGGACGGAACTTTTAAAGTAGATCTGATAATATTTCGGCAACTTTTACTCGATCCATGCTCAAGTCGGGTTGGGCACTAACGCAAAAGTTCTCCCACTTGTATATGCCCTAATGAGCAGCAAGTCAGAAGAAAGCTACAACCGCCTTTTTCAATAATTATCTGCAGTTGCTCAGACGCATGGCTATGAACTATCTCCCACAATCATAATGGCAGACTTCGAAAAAGCTTCCGTTAACGCTTCAAAACGGGAAGTGCCAGATGCAGCAAGCAAAATTCAAGCAAAATTCAAGAAAGTGGGTTAGCTACGTCTTACGGTTCGGACGAGCACTGTAGCCTCATTCTAAGATATCTTGTAGCTTTGGTATTTCTTCCTCCTCAGGAAATTCCAGACTCATTTAATGCTCTCAAACTCGAACTGCCTCAAAATGTGTTACAAGTTGTAAAGAGGTTTGAAAAGAATTAACTGCATATGGAACAACGAGACTTAATATGAGAACGTGAAGGTCTGCCTGACCGCAGCCTCTTTTGCCAACCTTTTGGTCGGTAAGTGAGCAAGTGGAATTGGGACTCCCGAGAACACAAATTCTTGTGTAGGCTTGGCACCTACGTCTTAATACTCTGGTCGGTCGAAATCATGTGGGTGTGTACCCTATAACTGACCACTTGCGAAAAGAGCAAATACGTGTAAATAGCAGAAAAGAAGATATAGTCAGAGGTCGGCCGTCCTCCCCCATTAACAAGCGATACATAGAGCGTGAAAAACGCGTAGTAACAGTAGTCAGTGACAGGAATAATCGCACAACATCCGATTACCTTCGCGGATTGGCTCACAACATTGCGCGGTATTCTTTTTTATGTATATTTTTGGCGAATGCGAATTTTTACTTTTTTTTTTTAGCATTTTTAGCCAATGTTGCAAAAAAATTTTTTTTTTTAGATGAGCCCATTATTTTTAGGTATTTTTAGCCAACGCATACTTAAAGAAAAATATATTTGAAGAGTTAAATCATATTCTGAGGTTCGAAAAATGTTTCAACAAACATAAAAGAGTTTTTTGTATGTTTTACGACCTGTTGGGATTTTACCCTGTTAGGATTTTGACTGTCGGAATTTTGAACCATTGATATTTTGACCTGTCGGGATTTTGACCTTTCGGAATTTTGAATCGTCGGGATTTTGACCAGTCTGGATTTTGGTGTCGTGATTCAGACTGTCGGGATTTCAACCGGAGCCCTTGTAAATATGGGTGTATACCATGATTATCAGTACCAGGAGGATTCACAAAAATTCGTTTTATTAAGCGATTAGTTACTGGCTGGACAGTTCAGCCGATGGACCGCATTCAGTTGTTACTTGAGGGCAGGGATCAACAAGTTTCGGCGAGCACTTCATTTTGAAAGAGCGGTTGGAGGCATCCATTTATTAACTGGCGAAGTGGGAGAAGCAGAGTTGGGTGCGCTTCATTTGGAGGGAAGGTGTTGTGCAGTGCTGCTTGGTCTTTAACAGGCACATGTTTGCTCCGTTATCGTTTTTTCTATTCAGTTTTCCGCAATATCGCACACACAGACTGTTGCGCTGCTAACGATCAACAAGACTCAAAAATGATAACTTATCATGTCTATCATAACCACCAACCTTAACATATTTTCTTAATAGTCCATAGCGGTTTTACATACGTGCCGCTCTATCTATAGGCATTAAGACATTTTCTGAAGTTGCCTTCTTCTTTCAGGGTAAGGGAGAGAGTAGTTGGGGCTGGCTACATCTAATTGGCGCGATGTGTGGATGAAAGAAAAGGGTGTTAGAAAAAATAACATTTCTTATTGAAAATTGAATCTTCCCCAAAATTTGTTGCTGCCCTGTTTGCCTACCGTAAAACCACCACTGATAATTGTTCATTTCTGACTTAAATATTTTAATTTCTCGCCCTTTAGACGTAAGTTGTAGCCTACGTAGGATTTTGGGCCGATGCGTGTATTTTTAGTTGATTACAGTAGACCCTATCCAGCAAATGACTTCGTTGGATCAGTTGGATCAGGGGGCTCCAAACTATGACTTGGGGTCCAGATGCGGCCTACGAAGCACTTTTGTCTGGCCCGTGCTTTATTTTCACTAAATACGATTTTTAGTTTTTTATCATTTTGATGGTATATTTTCCTTTCTCCTGACTGAAGCGAAGGTTACTTTTTCGGAACTAGGAAGATATCGACTTCATTCTGCAACGGCTGATGAGCATCGGTGTGCGTCTACTTCGCATCGGAGTTTCCACTTTTAAATCTCAACATCGATAAATTGCCATCGATAAAAAGTAAGAAGTCAGAGAGGAGTTTCCAAGAATGGTCCTTGGGGAATGGGGGTTTAGTGAGTAGTAATTGTTACTTTGGGGATGAGGAGATGGAAAAATACTGTTATCTTATTTTACAAAAACACAATAGATCCAGTGTTTGGTACTGGGGCAAGGTCACTTCTCACTACGCCTGGAAGAACAGGCGAGGAAATATTTGGCCTGCAAAAGATAAGCAACTGCGCTATAAGGCCCTCAGGTTAAAAATTTTGGGGACCCCAGGGTTGGATTGCGAAATATTTTTTTTTTTTAATTGAAATATTATAAATTTGCCTAACACGCATTCTGTTCATCGAATTTAAATGCCTGGGCTGTTACACAGATTCACGCATGCCAACAAAATTTACCAAAAATGTAGCTGAATTATTACAAAGAATACTGCATTGCATAAGAAACAAATTTGATACTGGCACCCTAATGAGAAAAAATAACCTTACAAAAAGATAATCGTACTAAAAGTGTTGAATCTTAAGAGCATTATGGTGGAAATAGCATCACAGCATAGATTTCGATTTGGTCGAGTAATTGATACACATGTTTAGGACTACAAGTAAATCATTAAAAACACAGAATCATTAGGATAATATTGCAGCACTTTAGAAAAGAAGGAAATACGTGAATCGCAGAAATTCCACACATCTCATATCATATTTTGAACCTTTTAAGTATTTAACACACGTTTCAAACAAGTGTTCGTGTCCTAACTTTCGATTCACTCTGTAAAATTACGAAAAAGAACTCTAGAACAACATTTGGAACTAAAAACAGAAACTCCGTTGTCCTATGCGCATCCACAAAAGCGAAAATATCGATTTGGTAAGTCCAAACAGTATTTTTTCAAAGCTTCTCTTCCTGATTAGAGCAGTGGTTCCCAACCTTTTCTACAGTGTTCCTCCTCGTTGGGACTAGCAGCCA
>JAHWFP010096198.1:0-11530 GCA_023313725.1 Lithobius niger
ATTCATACTCCATGCTCCCTGAATCCCACACGCATGTCCCTAACCTACTGTTCACCAATGACACCTGCATGGTGGACGCCCATTAATTTGTAATGTAAGGTGTTTTTATTCTTTGATTTCCCTGATGATGGTGTCGCACGTTAATTATATTGACACCGAAATATAAGTTCTTATACCATTTTCGCCTGTGGTACTTGCTCCATTTCCACGTCATACATTAGTGCACATACCAGCTTCGTAATTACAATAAAGTGAATAGGCTACAGCAAAAGTTGTAAAATTAAACCAACATTTAATATTACTTTGATGAAGCTGCTACTAAGTAATATTAAATGCTTTTAAAAAACTGGCTCTGTACAATGTAACGGTTTGTGAAGAATTCTAATATTTCAACCTACTGACAAGGCGTGGGTGGACGAGGGGAATGAGTGAAAATATCTCTTTCAGTCCCCCATCGACTCTCCTTACGTGAGCGACAATATTCAGGGATTGTTTAGGCATCGTCGTCGAACTTTCCTCATGAAACAGTTTTTTTTTTATTAAAAAATAGTTTGTTGAAGTCATCTGAAGCAAACTAAAGCTTGTACATAAAAATGGCTCAGTTTTTTACCATTTTCTGACCTCTTGCTAATAATATGGCCCAATAATGCGTAGCGGGAGCTTTGTGAGGGGGTCCCTGGGACCCTGAAAATAGCAAGCCGGCACAGTCCAGCCGTCAGCATCCCTGACTACAAACCAAGCGAAAGGTGGTTCGAATCCCAAGACCTACATATTTAAAAAAAAAAACCAGCTAGATTAGCATGGGCAGTAAAGAATTAAGCTTATTAGAATCCGAATAAAGTTCAGCAGGTAAAGAAAAAAACCTAAAAATTCGAACCGGGAAAACTCTCTTCACGGTAGGGGCCAAATTGCTGCCCAAGCGGGTCAATTTTTATCTCATTTTCTTTGAGCATTAAGGCATCAGCGACAAGAAAATCTGTGCGGAGAATAGGTTTCTTCTATTTTGCCAGCCAGTGAATTTAGCATTGGTTGATGAACGTTTTACAGCACTATTTTATCAAATTTATTTGACAAACACTGGCAGTCAACCGGTGCGAATTTGGATGGTGACCGTGTTATGAAAGAATTTTTTTTAATATTCATTGGCTGTTCATGATGTAATAAGGAAACGTGAAGACAAATGAGCATGTTAGTAAAAAATAATTATCTCATTTTCGAATACAAGGTAAACAAAATAGAAAAATTTAACAACATCAGGCCGACATATACTTACGTCATAATTGTCTCTGGCTGCTGATTCCACTTTTTTTAGTGGTAAAATCCGCTATTGAAAACTGAACTGATGACCTCAGACTTGCAAATCCCTGTAAAATGGACTACAAATAATCTCTTAATCTCTTAATCAGTATACATTTTTTCTCTCTCAGAAACCGCAGCAACACGGTGGCCCCGGTAAGATTCAATACCACAAAACATGATGAACTACTAAATCGTGTTCTGTTTTTGAAATTAAAAAAAAACAACTGGCCAATAATAAGTAGGTATGCATTTACAACAGAAAATATCACGGAAAACATGAAACATCAAAATATGTATTGCTATAATTCCAATATTTTACAGACTTCAACCAACCCGCATGACAGTGTACCTTGCTATGTCCAATCTCATTTAGAATACGGTTAATATTGCTTGGGAAGGCACTTTTCTCAGCTACTCAGTCAATATGCAGACTGCACAAATGCAGACTGGTCTTTTTTTAAAAATCATATGCAGGAAAAGAAGGGATTATCCAATAAATGTATTCTTCAAAAAAGTAATCTGTGGTCATTACGGAAACTAGATATTGAATCTGTCCTGATGCATCACTATGACTGTGATGTCCTTGTCATGGACACACCTGAGCCCAGCGTGGGCACCAATGGTTAAGAAAGACACGGACTAACCAGTGTGTAGGCTACAGCAGAAAAGACAGTTTACTTCCTGTTAACTGTGGTATAAATAGTGGTACAACAGGAAGTCATGTGATGTTACAATACTGTATACAATTAATCATACTAGCCTATTAGGGAATTAGGGTGAACTAGGTAGGGTTAACATATTGACGCTAGATTGAAGGCAGCCATTGTGGAGCCACAAATGACGACTCCACAATGACAAATACAAGTCCTTCAGAATACCTCCAGAAACCCAAAGGACAAGAGTGGTCATGCAAATGTGCTTTTAACAATATCTAAAGTGAATAACGAGTGTATAATAGGATACATTACTTGTACGTAGCTCGGATAATGATGAACATGCTCCCAGTTTATTGTCTAAATGTTACAAAAAGAAAAAGCGAGGGCTTATTTTATTAACTCGTGGCTTTCAAGTGTGATTGGAAAATAACTATTTACCCTCCTGATGTGGTATCGTTAATGTAAAAAAAGGCTTTTGAGGAGTATTTTAAGTATATACCATAAGAATGAACTATGATTCAATATTCGACTGTGCTGTCTTGTCACTCATGAAAACCAATCGTAAGCAAAATTCTCTACAAGGTGGAAGCATTCCTTATAGCAGCGTTTCCCAAACGGTAATCCATGCCGCCCTTGGGAGGCATGGAGCATGTGCAGGGAAGGCGCGAGCTGCTGCCAGCACCAAACTATAAATCTCAGTGCTGAACTTTACGTCTTCTGTTGTGTTGTTTTCAATCTACGCGTTTCAAAAGTTCTCGCTTTAGGCCTAGTGTCAACAGTTTTTAAATTTACAATATTTTATGATTTTCTAGTCTTAACCAATATGATTCATTTTATTAAAAAAAATATATTTGCTCAAAAATTGCAAAATTACAGGAATAACAAAAATTACATTTCATAGAAAAAAAAGCAATGGTGGTGCACCTTTGCATGCTGGTCCCGAGGGGTTGGAATATTGAAAAAAAAATGGTTTGAACTGCTCCCTTATAGGGCAGTGCGTTCAGAACCTTATACTGCCCAGCACTCCTACGGATCCAGGCTTACGGAAATGTATTTACTGATGATGCTTATAGAGCTACCCTTCCTGCAGTGTTCCCTCGAACCAGAATTCCTAGAGTATAGGGGCTCATTTAATGCTTATATCTGAAATAAATTCTTATTTACTTCCTAGTCCACACGAAACATCATGCCTAACTTTCTCAGTGAGAATGTTGGTATATAAAGTATGTCTCAGAAGTCATGAACCAGGTAAGCCTATATGGTATAGGCCTATACAGTGTAGGCCTATGCAGTGTAGGCCTATACGATCTACGCCTATACCATATTAGGCCTAAGGTGTACGAATCAGCAAACTTTGAGCAAAATATGCACCTAACGGGACACCAGGACCCACGACTCGAACCCAGGACTTTGCCCTTATCTTCCGTGTTTACAGCGCGATTTCAGTTTCGTTTCCTTTGTTGGAGTTGTTTTGTAACTTATGACCATATATGGTCTAGTATGGTATACATGTTTGGAGCGCATCCCGTGGTCCAGGGGTTTTGTTTATTATCACCAACCCTCGTCTGAAGTTCTTTTAACAACGTAGAGAATTAAAACAATGTATCTAGACACACGCTAGTGTGTCGCGCCAAGTTAGGCAACAATCATCACAACAAACATCACATCAATTCAATTGTCAAGGTTGTAAACCATTGTAGCGCGACGCCATAGCGTCAGAGTCTAATACCCTGAAGCAGAGTTGAGCACATTTCAGGTCCTTGGATAAAAATAATAATGTGGTACAAACGTTTAAATTGTGTTGTAATCAAGAGCAATGACCCACCTTACAAAAATTAACTCGTGTAGGAAAGACGGCTAAGCTGCTTTCAACGCAAAATTTGACCCACGTTGTAAATGTGTAACTAGCTAGCTAGCTAGCTAATAACTATTAGCTAGCTAGCTAATTCTAGTCCGCTCATGCCCATGTTAATTTCCGTTGGTTGATTATTCATTGATATCGAGATAATGGGAAGGCTTCCAGCTATGAAGTTGGATGAATGGCTGCAGTACGATATGAGCTGCGTACCTTTTATGGTTTGGAACCTAGGGGTGTAACGAGGATGACGTAGGATGGCGCGTAAGTACGAAAATATTGTTATAAACATTGTTAGTATTGTCGGCATCGTCTCTCATTGGACGGCCAAGTTCGGACAACGACAACGTGTATACTGACGTGCGTGCTTAGACACACACTAGTGTAGCACGATAAATCTAAACAACGTTGCCAAAGAAATTGTATTCACGTCCAGTTCACGAAAAATAAACCAACTCTAAAAACAAAGCAAAATAAACAAAGCCAAAACTTGGTGAAGAGGCCACCAAGTTGAGAGTGGTTCGGCCCTTCAAAGGAGTGATATCAACACACCAAAACTAACGAAATAAAATAAATTACAACAAAATTAAAACCAAACCAAAAACCTATAAAGAAGTGACTAAGTTGAGAATGGTTCGGCCTATAGGCAATAGTTAGAATCAAATTGTGGAAAACCAATTTCTTGTTGACGTGCTACTTTATTACACATCTGCATGGTAGTAGAGTTGACTCTAATACACAATTTTTAAAAAAGGACTGATATCATATCAAAAACCAAAACTGGTAAAAGGGGCCGCCAAGTTCCGAATGGTTCGGCCCTTCAAAGTAGTGATATCAACACACTAAAACATTTGCCAACTTAATCGCACCGAATAATGCTTTAGACGTTAAATGAAAACTTGAACATTGCTACCCAAAGTAGCAATGTTCTAGTTTCATTTAACATTCGAACTATTAAGCGGTGCGATTAACTTGGCGAATGTTTTGGTGTGTTGATAGTACTCCTTTGAAGGGCCGAACCATTCGGAACTTGGCGGCCCTTTTTACCAGTTTTGTTTTTTGATATGATTGTAATTAGGCGCTATTCAACGGCAGTTTATCTAGTTGTAGTGGATTTTGAGTCCATTTACCACACGTTACATCGTTAAACTGCTGCAGTAGCCATTCTAATTACGATAAATGGACGTAATTAGGCTTAGATGAAAGATGAGCTGTATATTTTGGAACAAGGGTAATTAAAACGATTTATTGCAGTTAGGAGCTAAGCTGCAGCAGTTTATCTACGTGGTAGCACTATGCTTTTTGCATCTATTTATCATCTATTGCATCTACTGCTGCAGTAGCCATTCTAATTAAAATAAATGGATATAATTAGGGTTAGATGAAAGATGGAGATGTAACTTTTCCAACAAGCGTATTAAAATATATCCATTAATCATAATTATAACTGCCACTGTATCATATTAAAGATGTGTCTTAGAGAGTAGTGAAGTAAGCATGGAGCTACGGCACTGATAAACACTTGTAGCTCATCTCCTAATTAGGATAAACCGTTTTTATTGCCTGTGTTGGCGTATACATTTCGCTACCTTTCATTTAAGCCTAATTACATCCATTTATCGTAATTAGAACTAACACCGCATCACTTTAAAGATGTAACATGCGATGAATTGCAGAAGAAAGCATGGAGCTTCATCATAGATAAACAGTTGTAGCTTATTTTCTAATTACGATAAACCGTTCTATTTACCCTTGTTCAAATACATACATCTCCGTCTTTCATTTAAGCCTAATTACATTCATTTATCTTTAATTAGAACGGCTACTGAAGCAGTTTACAGATGTAATTTGTTGTAAATAGACGCAAAAGCACACCACTACAGTGTAGATAATGCCGTAGCTTAGCTCCTAATTACTATAAATCGTTTTAATAACCTTTGTTCCAAAATATACTGCTCCATCTTTCATCTAAGCCTACTTACTTCTATTTATCTTAATTAGAACGGCTACTGCAGCAGTTTAAAGATGTAACTTGTGGTAAATAGACTCAAAATGCACATCACTACAACGTAGATAAACTGGCGTAGGTTAGGCCCTAATTACAATAAATCATTCCAATTATCCGTGATGGGAAATATACATCGATACCTGATATCTAAGTCTAAATACATCCATTTATCTTAATTAGAACTGTTACCGTATCACTTTAAAGATGTAACGTACCGTGAACTGAAGAAAAATGCAGTATTGCAGCATAGAAAACCAGCCATAACTTAACTCCTAATTACGAATACACTGCACTACATTTACGGATTTGATCTGGTGTTTGCCGGTTGCTGGTCATTGCAAACGAACTCACGTTTTTAAGCATTAATGCAAATCTGCCTCTACCTTATAAGTATATTTTAAAATTATGAAAAACTCCTGAATTTTGCCACCAATTTTGGCCGCCATCTTGGATATCTTGTCATGTGGAGTCTTGTCGTGTGGAGCACCTTTTCAGAGCCTTTTTTGAATACGACAGACCTTAAAACCTACCAATTGACACCAAACGTACATACATTAGTATCATTTTGAATTTCTTTGGTGTATGTCGCCCATTTTAAAAGCAAGATGGCGGTCATGTTGGTTTTTGGACAGGTTTCAGGTGGGCACCCCTTCCTAAAAGTTTCTCATGGGTGTGGACATGAAGTACACCAAAAATGGTGTTATCCTCACCAAGTGCAGTTTTTTTTTGCTTACACCTAGGACTATATCTGCATTTACCAGAATTTAAACAATGGTTCATGTTAGTCAAATTTGGGACTCGTACTTTTGAAGTCACGGTATTAAGTTAGTATGAGGGGGAGGGGGGATGGACTATGTTTACGTATCTGTTACTTACTACCCGGACTCCTCACTTAGCCTACACAGACACTGTATGCCCTGTTTTCCCGCGCAGAGTGTATTAAGTTCATGTGGCTTGATCGGCCTAACTGGCGCATCGGTTGTATGCATTTGTCAGGGGAGGACTTAATGGATGCGGGGGGGGGGGGGAAGGGTTTGTCTACCTAAAAGGACCTTTTCAGTAAAAGAAAAACTCAAAATTGTGTAAATGATCTCTGGCACTACATCTGCAGGGGTTCTGGGACGAAAATGATGAATATACAGATTAGGAGCGGGAGGTAAACAGCAAAAAAAACAAAGCAAAAAACGTTTGATTTTCTGGGACAAAATGGAGTCTTTCAAGACTTGCCCACCCGGCCCTTTTGCCTTAAATCCGCCTGTGGCGTTTATTTTACAGTATTACCAAAACCGGGTAAGGTACTACCTTTGTTACTGTTTCATTTGATGGTTCAGCTATTATTTCCTGCGGCCCCGTAGATAGCTTCTCTGCACTACCCTTGTTTTTCGTGCAATTTTTGTTCTGCTTCCTGCGTTGTACAAGTATAACGATCCCCCATAACTTTCTAATTTACTTTATGCCTCTATCTTGCGTAGGTTAGAAGATGCAAATCAACATGGCAACCAAAGTGGCGTTGACACTATTAACGGGAATCTCAAATGTGAAAATCAAATCGCCACGTGCAGGAGGAAACTGCTCATGTAAAACAACATTACACAGCAGACTACGTGTTCATATCACAACACGGAACAATAATTTGGCTTCGTATAATAATTTTAAGATTCCTGGATTGCTATGGAAACTGCATTCTCCATCCCGTGTTGCAAGAATGATTAAGCCTAACCTCGAACGCAATAGGCCTATAGCTCTATATACTGTTGTCGCTTGCGAAACTAAAACGGGAGATAACAATTAGGCTTTATAATTATTTAATTGCTATCTTCACACCCAAACTAACAGGTCATCTGACCTACTATTGTGATAATTCCAAGTAAAAAAAAATTATTAGCGTTTGCCGTTGCAGTACGTGCCAGAGGTGTGCGCTTCAACATTGTCGTAGGAGGCGGCTTAGGGAGCCGTAGTATTTTGAATCTTTTGATTATTGTGAAGTATTATCGTTCCTATGATTGTTAAATGCTTTATTGTTAAAATTTTAAATTTAAGAAAGGTACTCTGCAATAAATACAAACAATGGAAGCATTATTGACGGTGGCACGTTCGTTGCCAGCTTAACCATGGCGGCTAACGTGGTATTCTACTACGGCGGCGATGGCGGAAAGAGGCTGCAAATAGCGGAACAGAAACTAAATGTGGGCGGCAAACGAAGGCATCTTAAAATTTATATGAAACGTAGCCAACCTAAAATGAAAAAAAAAAACTAAAATGTAAAAAAACGCCAGCAAAGAACTTCACCTTAAATGTATAGCTGAATGAATATTGCCCCCAGTATTTTTAAGGACCATTAGCAAGTATCGCAAAACCATTACAATGAGATTAAATACAAATTTAAAATAAATTTCTCTGCGCTCCGTCTACAATAGGCCCAAAGCCTGTTTCCTAGTTGATTAAGAACACGAAGAATGCATTGAAAAGAAGCACGTCTCTTGCTCACCGTAGTCTGATCGTATGAATGGGACAGCCGCATCGCGTACGGCGTGGCCACTTCCTTTTTGTACTTCTTTCCGAGTAGCCCACCTGGCCAGTCCAACACTGCCTAGGCTAAGGCCATACCATTCATCTTAGGGGGTTTTTGTATTTTATTTAATAAACCGTGATACCATTCAATAAAGCATAATTTTTCTAGGTGTCCTCTACCATGTCACAGCGATGTTTGTTATTGAAGACAAACAGCGTTAATTAAAGGTTTGGAGTGTTTTCTGCCTCACTCTTGCATTGCACCTACCGTGTTCGGAGTGATTTGTCAGCCATCGATTGCTCG
Organism: Lithobius niger; assembly: GCA_023313725.1. Lineage (NCBI taxonomy): Eukaryota > Metazoa > Arthropoda > Chilopoda > Lithobiomorpha > Lithobiidae > Lithobius > Lithobius niger. The sequence goes on from JAHWFP010096198.1 coordinate 8,634, forward strand.
GTGGGTAATGTCAGCCGACTTACGAAAAATAAGAAATCTTGCGTTTGCTACGATGGACAACGAACGACTGCCTAACCAGTTGGTTGCCATAGCGACGGACGGCTCAACACGCTCTTCTGAGATCTCGTAGCGGTGTGAATGGGCTACAAGTGTATAACACTTAAGCATGTTGTAATTTCCTTTTGGATGACAGTACAAACGATGGTTACAGCGATAATTTTCTACTTACGTGTAAGCTCCACTGTCGACATAATGGAGCGGGCTCCGTTTCCTTTGCTGTTTGACTTTTTGACCAAAAAGAGTCGGCCTTCGAAAGTAGTGATATCATTCCACCAGGACAACGCCACCAAGGCTGATTAGCTGGACAGTATCGTGAAAACGTTATTGATGCACCTTTCTCTCTATATGAATGGTTGACACTCAGTCTTTACTTTAAGTTTTTCTTTATCCCTGCACCTTTCCTTTACATTTTCCACAAATTGAATTTCGGCCGCATTGGGATTTATCCCTCAACATGACAAAATATTAAAGCTGGGCTGATCAGCTTTTTTCTGCACGAACCAACTCCGAGCCGATCATTTTAAACGAAACTGCCCGATTGCTACCGAGATTTATAAATATCGGTTGAGATCTGGATCGAGATCCGCAATCGGGTCGGCACAGCCTTACAAAATAAGCTTTTACTTCCTTACAGTGTTACAGACAGATGTCTGCTAGTGAGGCCGCCTCCTTATCATCAACAATCGGATACCTTTAACAATTAGAAATGGCCTCTGTCTCGTCGTTGTATGGCTCTTGGCTCTTGGCTATTGGACCATTTTGTCATCCAAAGGCCGGGTTTACGCAACGACTCGCCTTAGCATTCTCGCAGCTAGAATTTAATCGTAATGGCATAGTTGTCGTTGCCATGGTAACGACGCCGTCTGGATTAGCTAAATCCGACGTAGTATGAGTAAATGCTTTAAGTCTTACAATCCGTGGCAATAAGATAATGAATTTCCTCCTGACGAAATGTTCACAGTCCCTTCTGAACTCGCATTATTCAGTGTTTTCATTGTGAGTCGACAGAGCTAAAACCTCCGCCATGTTGGAATTTCAGATGATTTCTAGCTTCTAGCTGCGAGAATGCAAAGGCGAGTCATTGCGTAAACGCGCCCTAATGCATGGTTCCTCAACCCCCATGTCCGATTCCTGATTTTTTTTTCTTGTCCAGACACCCATGCCACTGCACGCGAATACCACAAGGACTATCAGTGAGGTTTGGGTAGTCCGTGTGGTTTTCGCGTGATGAGCGGTCTAGATTACATTGGAGTGCGACCATAGCGGAGCTTCGCTCCAACAAACCCACACACGCAGTTACAAACATTTCGAACACATTTCGAACACATATTTCAAACAAACTGTAATCTGCACTTCAATCCCAGGGAATAAAACGAAGCAAAACAAATTCCCAAAATAATAAAACGCATGTATAATACACAAATGAAACACACCAACACACAGTCTCACAGACACACTGCGTCAACTTTCTGTTATTACCACGGAATAAAACAATCCTGGTCGAAACGCTATGGTCGAAACAGATGGTCGGCTAACTAAACCGTGTAGTTGTGGAGTGCTCGTAGTAAGATGAAACTGATGGGTTTTTTTTTTTTTTTTTGTACTTCATGCAATTTTAAATTCAAACTTGGAATTTATGCATTAGTCCTTTGATTTAAAATGTGTGTTTGGGGGGAGGGGGGGGAGGGAACTTGAATTTAAAGTAATGCAAGGCCAAGCAAAAATTTATCTTTTTTGTACCCTATCCCAAGGAAATTAAAAAAATAATAAATTCTGGCTAAATTTTTACATTTTCATTGTATAATTCATGAAAAAATCGTAGTAATATGTAGCCTACAACAAAAACCACACCACACCGAACATTTTTGAATTCAACCCGCAATAATAAGGGGCCCCAGATTCTTTCTCGCAGGGGGCCCCAAAATTCTCAGCTACGGTACTGGTTCATGGTCCCGTAACTCCGGAACGGCTCGACCAATCGAAAAAGTGGTCTCTGTGAGGATGAAGCCTAGGGAAATTTCTGGCCTAGATCATGTTTCAGATTTTAGGTAGATGCAGTAGTTTTTTCTGAACCCGTGTCACACAAGAACAAGAACAACAACAACAGCAACAGCAACAACACCAATAAGTGAACAGGTTTCAAATTTACGTGTGGCTCCGTACGTTTACTCTTGCACGGAAATACATAAAAGTTGGTATAAATACTCTACCTTCTGTACCCATCTACTATCTGGCCAAGTTTGGTCGAAATACATTGAATTGAAATTAATAGTTTTAGTTATGCTGGAAAGAGGACTTCAATCATATATATACGCGGCTATCGCCGTGTATGATAAAGATACAAAACATTAAAACAAGCTAATCTATACTGCATGGTACACAAAAGTAGCATGAATTAGAAAACAAGAAACGAACTCGTTTCATGCCTAAAGTAAGGTTTAATTGATCCGAAATCAAAACAACAAATGAACACAAATAAACTTTCCTGTAAGGTTTTAGATGCTGCAGTGCTGCTATACTGCTTAGTCCATGTGAAACCTTACTGCTTATCCAACCATTATATTCGTAATAAAATTAAAGCCAGATCCCAAATTTTAAAATGTTCTTGCCTAAACAAATAAAGAATAATACAAGGTTACATACTTAACTACTTTCTTTGCTAATTTTTTTTTAGTCTTCTTCAGTCACGTCGTCTACTTTCCGTTCATCGCCCTACTGATGATATATATATATATATATATATAATTTTTCAAGGTTTTCAAGCAATTTTCCAGGTATGGAATTTCATTATTACTTTCCACGACATTTCCAGGTTTTCAGGGACTCACACGAACCCC
>JAHWFP010096199.1:0-10140 GCA_023313725.1 Lithobius niger
TCGCGTGGGTAATGCTACGCCGACAGGGGGTCGAAGTAACAACCGCCAAAATTATATCCCAGAAAACCCATTGATCAGTTAAATTAAACCAATGACCGAAAAAGTTAAAATGATAATTACTGATTTATGTAAAGAAAATATACTGACAACTGAAAAGGGTCTCGATAATATTTCTACATCTCAATTTGTAACATTTAAAACAACAAAAATCGACCAGTAATGTTTGTTAAGCCCTTAGCCAGTTCTCAACTTATATATGGTAAACATGGTCAGCTTTACGTATGCGTTAGTGCCGTGTGTAGGCGTAACGTAAATTCAAAACACACGAATTGATGGTTAAACTTTTTTAACAAATCTTTTAGTCAGTCTAATTAATTGGAACGGTGTGTGTTGTACTTTGGTTATTTTTCCATCTGCGGGCTACAGCATCGGTGGTGCCTGTGGGGTCTGACTAAAATTGTAAAAGTTCTTAAAATATATGTAACAAGAAAACCCAAGTAAAATGTGGTTCATGGTGTTCGACTCTGGTGCAGTGCCGGATTTAAGGCAAAAAGGCCAGGTGGACAAGCCATGAAGGGACCCACATTTTTCATCCTAATATGCTGGATACCATTTTCTTTTGGCTGTTAGGTTCCCGTTTTGTTCCCGTCATCCCCGAAGTGTAGTCATGGGCGATCATCATTTGTTGATGAAATATGGCGAATGAGATAAACATAATATTACCGTTTGTTATGAACTGAAATCTTACGAAAAACACATGCTACACTGACCATTTGATCGATCATTTTACTGATCGTTTTTAGTGTCGAATGAGTTGTAACAAGTAATGTCCCCGAGCAGAGCGACAATACTCCAAATGAGCGAACATCAGCGAGCTATTCTGCTAGTTTTATTTTTTAATAATGAACAATGAAACTCTTCAACTTTCCTTAATTTTTAGTGCATTCATATGAATTTTATTTACAAAAACAGGGATCGAACCTCCTATCATCCACTGGAAGAGCAAACCTATTACAGAGTAAAGTTTGAGAGCTAGTCAAAGAGACGGTAGTGACTCTCCCTACCTTGGCTGGTACTGACGGGCAAGGACTTTGCAAGCGTCCCATTTCGTTTCATCATATCTGCATTAAAAAAACTATTGGAAGAAATTGCTATTGACTAATTTGTTTTATATCCCTATGTCTTAACTATGATGATTTACACAACACCATTTTGTGGAAAATAACCCTGTCTGTACACAATGCGCCTTTATTTTCTACAGCATCTTGGTTCTATGGGGAACATTGTAATCACAAGCAAGGATGCGCGACATTGCAGCTGTGCATGACTCTTACAAAAGTGTATTGCTGAAGTGTTCTATCCAAAGGATGGTTCTTTCCAAGGGAGTGTTCTATTCGATGGATTGACCACAGGAGTGGTCTATCCAAGAAATCTTTTCATATTTTCTGTGCCCAATCTAAAAGAAAAAATTAGAAAAAATTAGGTTTGAGGTTTTTGTTATTGCACTGCAGAACAAATCGTTTTTCTGCTAGAATTTTCTATCTGTTGCATTCTTTAAACTGCTATTGCTATTGCTATTGTTTAACAGCCTGCACACTCTAAAAGATGGCAATAGCTTTTTTTAAAGAAAAATACTTACAAATGCTTTGTTTCCTTTGTGACATCTGACCTACAATTCCACAAATTGAAATTTTATTTAAAACTCATGCAACAATTCCTATTTCCACAGGAAATTTTAACAGACCCTAGTGTTGAATCCTGCGTGTCAACTGCAGTATTTCGTTCTTGTGAAAGAAAATGCTTCAATGAAAAGTACCTTCTTCAGAGACCACTGTGCCGGTGAGTATTCAATTTTTGGTTTTCTATTGAAATTAAACTAAAACGTAAAAAAGACTTAGCTGCTGAGCCGAGTGCCTATCTCTTCTGTCCCGGTAATAACTTAGAGGAGACAAACACAAATAGGGTTGAATGTTGCGTTTTCACAAGCCAGTCCTGAGATGGTATAATATATTATATATAATTTTTGGTACTGTTGACATTCAACTACTCTTTCAAAAATGCCCTTTTAAACCCTCTGCTGTACCTTCCTCGCTAGGTCGGTAAATATCAGTTTTCTTGCAGTTTTTCCTCACTTTGCAATTCGCAGGCCACTGTTGTGGTTACTTGATTCTTCATTTACGTTTTAAAATAAAAACTTTCATAATTCCATAATGTAAACCACATTTCTTCTGAAGATTCTCGCAAAAGCTTCAAAATTTTATTGGTATCAACAACAACTTTAACCAAAAAAGCTCCTGTAGTGAAAAAAGCAATCTGTACTAAGTTCATCCTAATATTTCAAAATTTATTGAAATGTGTCCTTTTTTTGTAATTCTATATTTCGCCTTCATTTCGAATACTGCTTTCAGACCTGTGTGCACCATCATACTTTGCAGATTCATGCAATTACCGAAAAAGAAGACTAGATGGTTTCATTGACTTTCCTCTGAGCCTTGCAAACTCAATTGCATTTGAGAACATTTTCAATTTTAATTGTTATTTTGACAGAGGCGTTATGATGGAAACCTACAAATTTCACAAAACTCGATGCAGCGTATCACCTAATTTCAACTTCATTTCATCCCACGTCAATCATATGCAAAAGACACTCTTCTGAACTAACCTTGCTGAAATTTCACTCACGCTTGGAATATCTTTTGTCTAACCATGCAGTTCTGCCTTGGAACAACTTAACGAATTAACTTATTTCGTCTTCTTCCACGTCACATAAGGTGTGACACAGTGTGCTTCCCTATTCCTTGTTGTTTTGTTTCTGATTGTCGTTTCTACTTATTTGTTTTTGGTCATCGTTAAGTGTTGATTCTACAAACACTTTTTTAATATTTTTTATTTATTGAATTATGAAGAGGATTCACACGAGATCCAATTACAATTATATCAGTAATAACAATAATAATAATAATTACTTTATTACAAATTACAATTTTAACAATTTGTAACCCTCGAATTATTTTACAAAGCTTGCATGAGATATGATACATCATATTCATGTTCACCACTTGTTTCATTATTACATTAGACGCCCTCACTGCCCACACTTACATATATACATAGATTATGTAACATCAACATGAGCTACATATATTATATTATATCAAGTTACATAAATGCATACATTTATTTTACATACATGATTTATTGAGTCATTGTCTGTGCTTTATCTTACCTTAAGATTGATTTTTAATAATGTGAGTTTTTAAATTTGTTCCAAGTTCATTCAGATTTGCATAGTTTAACATGTGTCCTGGAAGTTCAATAAATAGTTCTGGTATATACCATGTTTATCCTCTTTTTCCTTAAGAATTATTTCATTGTGGCATTTCATATTTTCTTTTACCTCCACGCAGTTTGCTAATGTTTTTTTGGTGGTACTTCGTGTTTATTGCTATAATATTTTTTTATTATTATTAAATAGTTTTTTAGTTCCCTTATTTTAAATCTTCATTTTTTAAAAATAAATCAATTGTTTTCTATTTCTTTTTGTTGTTCCCAAACAATACCTTCACTTATTTATTCTCAACTTTTTGTAATCTCTCAATTATATATTCAGTAGAATTACCCCAAATTTCTATCACATAACTTATTATACTTTTTATCCATGCATTATAGATTATTTTTTTCTGTTTAACATTTAATATGTTCTTGAGTTTATATATTTTTGGTATAAGTTGTCTTAATTGTTTTATAATTCCAATTATATGCCCTTTAAAGTTCCAATTTTCATCAATTATGAGTCCTAGGTATTTATTAGTTTTCTTTTTTCCAGTTCCTTACATTTTTCATCACATGTGTATTTAATTTTTCCTGGTATTAAATTTGTACAATTGCCATAATGTTTTATTATCAGAGTTTCATTTTTATTTTTCATTTTTGGTACCGATATATCCAATTATCCATCTGTATAGTTTTTTCTTTGCTAATAAATAGCTCATTTTCTATTAAAAAAATCATTTAATATGTTGAAGTCATGCTGTAAATTTTTCATCATTGCTTCATAGTTGTTATTTTTTGATATTAATATTGTGTCATCTGCAAAAAGGTAAATGTTGCTTTTTTATATGTTTTCATCAATATCATTAGTGTAAATTAAAAATAATAATGGTCCTAGTACTGAACCTTGTGGTTCTCCATTTTTAACAATTTCAGTTGAGCTATAGCTATCTTTTATTTGTACTATTGTTTTCCTGTTGTGTAGATAATTTTTAATAATGTTGTATATTTTACCTCTAAGTCCAAAATTATAACATTTATGTGATAATATTTTTTGCTCAAATGTATCAAATGCTTTCTGTAGGTCAACTAGTACTATTCCAACGTACTTGCCTTCATTCAATCTTGTAGTGATTAGATCATTAAGTTCCGTTAGTAATTCAGTTGTATTTTTGTTTTTGGTATAATCAAATTGTGATGAAGTTAGTAAGTTGTGTGTATCCAAAAAATTTCGTATTTTATTTGCGAAGAACTTTTCTGTTACTTTATCTATTATTAACTATAATGCTATGGATCGATAATTATTTACATCTTGTTTGTCTCCTTTTTATATATTGGTCTTATGATTTGTATTTTCAGTGTTTCTGGCCAGGTTTCCTTTTTTAATCATAGAATTTATTAGTTTGCATATTGCAATTGCTGTGTTTTCTTTCGTGTTTTTTATATGTTCAGTCTGTATTTTATCAAATCCCGTAGCCTTCTTATTTTTTAGTTCCATTATTATAGTTTTTATTAAAAATAATTTGCTATACTTCCAATGTTTTGTCCCTTAAAATTTTGTAATATTTCATTATCCGTTTCTTTGCCTTTGTTTGTATTAAACAATTCATTTACAACATCCCATACTGTTTTTTTTTATTGTTTTGTAAGTTACCCAATTTTTCTTGAAAGAATTTGTACCTACATTCTTTAATTTGATTGCATATCATTTTTTAAGTCTTTTGTATTCACTTTTTTTCGTATTGTCTGGTGTTTTCATCTTTTTGATATTTTCCCATATTTTGTTTTTTAGTTTCTATTTTTGTTATTAATTCATTTGTGATCCATTCTTTTCTTTTTGTATACTCTTTTTTATTCGATTTTTTTGTTACATGTTATGAGTCTACATTATTTATTTTTGTTAGAATTTCTTTATAAATATCCTTTGGTTCTTCTAGTTCATCTAAATATTCCCATTCTATTTGATTTAGTTCTGGTATTATTTTTAGATTGTCGAATTTCCAGTATTTTTCTTCTTTTATTTTTGTGATTTTTTCTTTGTTTGTTGATTGTCTGTTTTGTTTCTTTTGTTACTTTAAAAAAATATATGGTTAATACATAATTTTTTAATACTATTTCTTCCCGTGTTGGTGAATTAATTTTATATCAAACCCCAATGAAGTTAAAGTATTTTCATAATAGTCTATTTAAGTTTTTTTTTCAAATTTCTGCTCAGATTCATTATATTTTTAAAGTATACTGATATTTATGTCACCTGTGGTCATTTGATATTTCCAAGTTTCTGTATTGTTACTACATTTTATCCAGTTTTTTTTTACTTTTTTTACAAACTCCTCCTTATTTGATGATGGTTTTCTGTATATAGCTATTATTTGTCCTTTTCTTATTGTTAAAAAAGACACTCAAGCTCGACGCATAAAACGTTAAAAACACTGGTACTTAATAATTCGGAGCAATATCGTGATTGCCTCCATTTTCAAAGGTTAAAAATATAAAAATAGAACAAATCACACACTCAACATTTTTAACCTTTGAAAATGGAGACAACCACGATATTGCTCCAAAATATTAGGTACCAGTGTTTTTAACGTTTTATGCGTCGATCTTGAGTGTCTTTTTTAACAATACATAACGCATTTTTTTACCATTCATATTGTCTTTTTCTATTTTTAATATCATTTTCATTTATAACAATTTCTAGCACATTATTATCATTGATATCAATTGTAGTAATTTTCACATCTAGAGTTTTTTTTTGTAAAAATCATTAATCCTCCTCCTCTCATCGTTACCTCCCGAGTTAAAGTATTCATTCTATATCAATACTTATATGATAATGTTCAGTTTCTTCTCTTTTTATACTTATTTCAGTCAATATAATTATATCCCAGTCAATATTCATTTCCATAAGTTGTTGTTCAAAAAGTTCCCAGTTCATTTTTAAGCTTCTTATATTTACATGAAGTACTTTCATATTTTCATTATCTTCAGTGTTTTTCATTCTCGTTTCAAATGCTGATTTTTTATCTCTGAATATATGGTTGACAAATTATTTTCAGTTTAGGTTTTTGATATCCTCTTCTACTTTTACGATTATCACTTCTCTTGTTTCTGATTTCTTTCGCATCATGATTTTTCCATTCCGAAACCACTCATATTTGTAGTTCTTCTTTGTGGCAGAATTCCTTGTTTTCCAAAATAATTGTTTCATATATGGGGTCATATTTTCATTGAGGAATATTCTTTTCCTGTTTCCGTTTCTATACATGTCATCATTCGTAACGACTCTCTTTTTATTCTCAAGACACTTATCCCTGCTTTTTTTGTGTGCTTAAATTGGATTATTATTGTACTAGGTTTCTCTATGTCCCTATTCGGTATTCTGTGAGCTACTTCAATTTCGGAGATGTCATGTTCAATGTTAAAGTTCTTTGCTAGATTCCTGATTACGAGCAGTATGTCTTCATCAGGTAACCAATCTAGTTTCTAAGTGATTTCTAAGTTTCTGTTTCTTTCGTATTGCTCTTTTTCCTTAGCTTCATGGTACATTGTGTTCATTGTTTGTTCCAACAATTTATTTATTTCTTCCTTGTTTTCCAATTCTTGTACTCTTGTTTCCATTTCTAGCATTTGTTTCTTCATCTATTCATTTCCCTTTTTTAGGTCATTTTGTTCTTCACTTATAAATTCTATTGTTTTTTTTAGTTTTCCAATGTCTCAAACTGGTTATCATATTTTAATATCAGCTTATCAATTTTTTCCTCCATTCTTCTCATTGTCCTCATTTCAACTTCATTTTCTGCTTCATGTCTTTCAGCTCTATTTTTGTCGGCATCACTTTCTCAGTTTGTTATTGCTTTTCTGCATTTCTGTTTGCATCTAAAAGAGAAAACTGTTACAGCTGGGTCTATTGATATTTTTATGCGACTACTAAATTCTGAAGACCTTACACCATTCCTACTAAGAGCTAACCACTGCATTTCTTTTTAAACTTTGTAGTTGACACCTTGTAGATTGTTTTATTTAAATGTTAGTTGACTATGTTTAAATGTTGGTTAAATGAGGCTGACAGTAAGTGAAACTTGTGATCCTTGTCAGACCTGTTTGCCTTGTCTATCTTGCAACAAATGTATTACAGCTTAAATTTACAGCTTAAAAATTATAACTGGAATTATTTACACAAACTTAGTAGACCTAATGATATTTACAATGAAATTGAAACCGTGGTTAAAAATATTTACAATAGTAATACTATCACAAAGTCTCATAGAAATTTAAAAATAAATAAAAATAAAAATGAACAAAGACAGGAATGGATGAACTCTGATCTATTGAAAATAATTAACGAAAAAAATAAACTTCGGAATACAATTGCTAAAACAAAAATTCCTAATGTAAAGGACTTAGAAAAATACAAAGCACTTAAGAAAAATATTACAAAGCAAATTCTGGTTGCCAAAGCAGAATACTACAAAATATTCTTTGAAACAAATAAACATGATAGTAAAAAAAATTGGGATAAAATAAATTCAATAAGTGGACCCAGTAAGAAAAAAAATGGTAACTTAGATGAACAAATAAAAAAAAATTTCAAAGAAAATAATACACAAATGCTTTGTAACAATTTTGCCAAATACTTTGACCAAGAAGTACCACTATTGAAATTACAAAAAAACAAAGATAACGCTTCTAGAACAAAAAATAAAACTTCAAACACAAGAAATACACGCACATGTATTAATTCTTTTCAAGTTGTAAAACCAACCACACAAAATATTATCACAATTATGGTAAATTTAAACTTAAAAAAATCTTGTGGATATGATGGTTTTTTATTGGAACATTTTGTCAATAATAAGGAAAAGTCAGCAGAATTCTTGAAGATACTTATTGATGCAATTATTGATTCTGAAATTTGGCCTGATAGGCTAAAAAAGCAAGTTATAAGACCTATATATAAAAAAAGTGAAAAAAACTTTTACAGTAATTACAGGCCTGTTGCTTTACTCCCAGTTCTTAATAAAATCATTGAAAAATATTTTGCTAATTGCATTTCTAATTTCTTAAATAAATTTAAACTTCTGAATAAAGCTCAATATGGATTCAGACAGGGACTTGGGACTATAAATGGACTAAATGTCATTAATAATAAAATACTTAATGCTTTAGATAAAAGTAATCATGTCGGCCTAATCTCTATTGATCTGAAAAAGGCCTTTGATACAATTGACAATAAAATACTGCATAATAAACTTTACAATATTGGTATTCGTGGAAAAATATTAAATATTCTAGCAAGTTATCTGAACAACAGACAAAGTTGTGTAAAAATTGCGAATTCACAAAGTGAATGGGCTAAGGTTCAATATGGGGTACCACAAGGCTCAATTCTTGGCCCTATGTTATTTTTAATTTACATAAATGATATTACTGAAAGAATCCATAAATGTCATATCACCCTATATGCTGATGATATTCTCATTGTTTCTATCCATAAAAAACAAAATTTAATGGTAAAAAACTTACAAAGCGAATTTAACAATATTAATCAATATCTTTATGATAACGAACTTTACATCAACAATGAGAAAACCAACTTTTTGCATGTATCTACATCTCACACTGAAAAATTAAAGTGTGGTATTTTTTCGCATAAAGAGGATTGCCTAGAAAATTTTAAGTGTAACAGTTGCCCTAGAATTAAACAGGTATCCTCCCTTCGATACTTGGGACTTCAAATTGATGAAAGTTGGAAATTTTATACACATATTGAAAATATTAAAAAAAAATTAGGAAAATGATACCACTACTGTATAGGGTTAACAATTGTTTTGGGATCGAAGTAAAAAAAATACTTTATGAATCTTGGATTCTGTCATATGTCAGATATGCATGTACAATTTTTGGATCAACTACGGATAACTACATCGAAAATCTACAAAAAGTACTAAATATAGCAACGAAAGCATTATTTGGCCATTAGTTGGCCATTCAGTATGCTGTGCGTTTACGTGCTGTGGAATCCAGTCCTGCTTGGTCCATGGTTTTTGGGCCAGACTTGCGAGTCGGTAGACGCAGGGTGGGTAAGGGTGATTTCCGCGATAGGCTCCAGCAGTCCTGTCAGGAGATAGCCTTTGAAATGCCCACCGTCTTGAGGCTTGGGGGGATGCCAGTGGCCCCTTGGCTTGTCCCAAGTGGCATTTTCATTTTCGCTCTGGCGTCCCTCCCGAAGGGTTCCACTCTACCAGCAAGGTACTTACAGGAGTTCCGGCGGCTGAGTTCTCAGTACGCCGGTTATCAGCAGCTGATTACTGATGGGTCGAAGTCAGGTGCTGGCGTGGCTTGTGCTTGTGTTTGTAAGGGAGTGACGGTTGCCCATCGCCTTCCATCAGGCTATTCTGTGTTTTCTGCAGAGCTTTTGGCTCTCGGTTTGGCGGTGGAATGGATCCTTGGCCTTCAGGGCACGCATTTCATTATCTTTAGTGATTCCATGAGTGCCCTGGAGTCCTTGGCGAATTACAATCCTCGGAACCCCTTGACACAACGTGTCCAAGCTTTGCTTTCCCGCTTGCCTGGCCAGCGGAAAACCGTGCTTTTCTGCTGGATCCCGGGCCATGTTGGGATAGGTGGAAATGAGCAAGCGGATTCTGCAGCAAAAGGGGCCCTTTCTGGCCCTCTCGGAAGGGATCTCAGCCTTGTTCCCTCGGACGCTTTTCCAACTCTGCGTCTGAGGTTACACGCTTTTTGGCAAGCCTCGTGGGATGGACAGGACGGCAATAAATTACGAGCTATTAAAGGCACTGTTGAGGAATGGCACTCGGCATGTCGCCGCAGTCGCCGTGAGGAGGTGGTGTTGGCCCGTTTGCGCAT
>JAHWFP010096205.1:0-10175 GCA_023313725.1 Lithobius niger
GCGTGTGCTTTGGATATCTGTATGGGACTTAATAAGTCGTTGCACTTAAAACTTAATCATACTGTGGTCACTTGCACCCAAATGGATATCGACCTCGACGTCAAACACCGCGCGGTCATCGTCAGTTAAAATCAAATCCAAAATGTTGTTTCCTCGTGTTGGTTCCATCACCAATTGCAAAAAACCACACCCGGCTATGTGGTGCAGAAACTTGCCATGAATGCGGTTAGTTGCGATCCCTTGGGACCAGTTGACCGAAGATAGGTTGTAGTCTCCAACGACTATATTTGAAAAAGAAGGTTTAATGGCAGACATAATATAGGAACCCATTTTGTCAACATAATTTTCGTTGTAGCTGTTGGGTATATACCCAATAATAAAATTTGTGGGAAGTTTGTTCGTGGATAACTATTGATTAGACTACTAGGAAGTAAATTTAGTGGCAGACTGGAATTTTTTTTAAATGGCACAAGCTGTACTCGAAAATTGATTTTAGTCTAGACTATGGAATTTTGGTGGACCGTTTTAATTGTGATAATAATTTGCGATTTGCTGATGAAAGTGGTTTTGGTGAGATATTTGGATTCTCTCATTGGTTGATATCAGCACTATAGCGAAAGATTGATTTTTATTTTGTTAGATTAAGTTAGCGGATAATTAAGGGTTGATTGCCTTCGATATTGCAAAGGAAATTGCTTGAATTTGTGTGAAATTGTGTAGGTTTAAGCATATTATAGCATATAATCTTTTGAATTTATTATGATTTCTGAACTTTTAAGTGTGATTTTGTTGATTGTTGCCTGAATATAGGGCCGTGTTTGATTCCTATGCAGTGCTTATTGAGCGCTGAATACTTTTGTGTAGGCTGTACTCGTTGTTTAATAGCGGTGGCTAGCTGTTGGCATTGATATAGAAATCAGAGGTTGATATTTGCTTAAAAGGCTGGTGTTAGACTTTAATGTGGATTATTTTAGAATTTTGGGAAATTTGGCTATAAATTTAAGATTGAGTTGTGTGGAAATTTGGTCGAACTTTAGTGTTACTACTTGTGGCGTTAAGCTAACTTTAGCAATTAACTTAAGATTGGTGTTGGATTTTTGTGAAACAGATTTTTTTTATTAGGCGAATTGTTTTAAGCATTTATCATGCCAAGAGGTAGAGGCCGTAGCACTAAGTCTAGGGGTATGGTTACACGTTCTTCTAGAGGCAGGCAAATTAAACGACCTTTGAACAGGGATGACTTTGTGGATTTGAGTCAGATCACAACCAGTACTCCCAAGCGCCATAAGCGCAGGGCTGTCATAGAATCAGACTCAGACGATTCTGACGATGGTAATGGTTCTCCTCCAATTTTGAGTCGGGAACAGTCACGTTCGCCGGATCGTACTGAAACAGGCGAAAAGGACAGGGGTAAAGAAATCGAGAACAAAACGTCTCGATCAAGTTACTAGAGATTACCTAAGGGGTAAATTAGGTTTTAGATCGACTATTGATGATCGGGGCCCAGCAGATAATGAAGGTGAGATTACGAAATTGGTTGATGGTGCTGTGGCTCGACAGTCGAGGGGTGGTATGAAGGAAGAAATTGTAGAAAGGATGTTGTCTTCAAGCAAATACAGAATCACAGGAAAGATTATTACAGAGACCTAATGATAGTCAGGTAGAATTAGTACGAGAAGTTGCGGACACAATGCAGGCGCAACAACCCGGGGAAAGGTCAAAACAAGCTAGGATGTGGGAAGAGCTAAGAGCAGCTAAGAAAGCTATAGGACAATTTTGTGGGGATGATAAGTTGGACGTTTTTACCTTTGCCTTAATGGTAGAAAATTTACGCACTTTGGATCCAACTTTGGTTGATACGGAGTTAATATCAATTGCTTGTAGCAAAATGCATGGGAAATGTAGCAAAATTTTTGGACACTAATCCACAAATTGCTGGTGCTAAAAGTTGGGACAGTTTTAAAGAAATTTTGATTGACCATTTTGGCTGTGCTGGTCGAAGTATTACAAAAAGTAAATTTTACACGATGGGTATGAACGAGGGTGAGTCTTTGGAGGAATTTTCAGAAAGGTTGGAAACTACGGCAGCAGCAATTTGGAGGGTTAAGCCTGGGGATAATGAGGCGGAAAGAATACGCAAACTTGAATGTAAAGATGAGAGGTTACGTGATGCCTTTCATCACGCTATGCCTAAGGAAATAGACGCTAATGCAAAAACGTTCAGGGACATGTACAATGAGGCGATCAAAAAGCGTTCTGTCATGGAAGGTTTCGTGGAAGGGAAGAAAACGAGTCCTTCCACCATGTCATCCACCGTTAAAGGAATTGGGCCAGTAACAGAAATAGGCATTAATAATCTTGCTTTGGGTACTATGGCTGATAAAATCTAAAGGTTGGAGCGTAGTGTAAATAAAATAGGTTTTGCTAAAAATGAAGTCAAGGTAAGTGCAGTTCAAGCAAATGGTACAGAAGTAAGGCATTGTTACCGTTGTTTACGGTGTGGCCATATGAAGCGAGAATGCCATACAAAAGAACAAAACTTGCAACTTGTCAAAGAAATGAACGTAGATTTAGCGTAGATGGTTCAGGAAACAAATTTAATTACAATAACAGAGGTGGACGTGGTGGTTCCTCAAATAGGGGAAATTATAGAGGTAAACGAGGTAAGTCATGGTCCGGAAAAGGTATAGAGATAATTAGCATTTTAATGTGGGAAATCAGCAAAATGGGCAGCAGTATGGTAATAACGGTAACTATAATAACAATGCTGGAGGCCAAAACCGTAATTAAAACGATAATTATCAACAAAATTATGGCCAACAACAGCAGTATAGTCAAGGTAGGAATCAGGGTGGATAAAATCAGGTTGCACAGTGTGCTGTCCAGGTAAATCATGACGGAGAAAGCAAGTTAACGAGTCTTCAAAAAACGGGTTCATAGCCTAGACGGGAACAGGGGTCCTAGGCTACAAGGGAAAGCACAGGACTCTACGGGGGTGACACATGAAGTCGCTATTAATGCTGTGCACACCCAAAACCCTGTTGGTCCGGATATTAAAACCAAGTCGATTAACTTTAGTAACATTCAACTGTTTTCAACGGAGACTGTGGATAAATTGTTCATTAAATTATACTCAGATGTTGATTGGCAACAACAAAGGTTGTCGTTACCCGATAGGACATTCGCTTTGCCTAGATTGGCTTCATATTTCGGAAAAGCTCCGACTAAATAAGTTTCTTGTTCCGTCGAAAACAACTTAAATTTAGCCGATGAGTTCCACAGTATGCTAAAATCTGTTAATGACACGCACATATTAAAATGTGACTGCGTAATTTTAACACTGTTCGAAGACAGCGTAGATTCTTCGTCTTTTCATTCTGAATTAAATACCATAGATACAAGTAAACCAATCGCTTTATCTGTTTTGGGTCAAAAACGTAAGGTTCAATTTCGACACATTGATGAACCATTTTTCAAAAACGATGTGGAAATATCGTCTGGTTCGTCTATTGGAATTTCTGATCAACCCCAAAAAGAGTGGAAGTTCAGAATTCCGTTGTAAATGGAAACAACGAACCTATAATTTGCCTTACATTTTTGGATAGTACTTGCGATACTACACCAAAAAGTACACCTAGCGTAAACAAATCTTTTTTGAAAAACTGGCGATTGCGAGTGAGTGTTTCAGCCGAGATGGGCGAACGCTGGTACTGCCAACGCCATCTAGTGAGCAAGATACACACTAGAAGTGAGAGTGGTGGACTACTTTATTCCGATCAAGCAGCAGGGCCATTGTCTAGCGAGGAAAACGATGGTCCAGTGCATAGTGTTCAGAACATAGCTTTTTCTCGTCCGCATTTAGTATTTAATATTGGTAATAGATCTAGAATATGTTTATTGGACACTGGGTCTTCAGTTTCTTTAATCTGCGATTCAGCAGTACAAGAGTTGCTATGTGATTCAGACGTGGATTGTCAGTTACGTGATTTGGAAAAACCATTGGTTTTGGTTAGCGTAGGCCAAAAGAAAATTAAAACAGGTCAACAAATTACGGTTACAGTTTCGAAATGTGGTTTTTCATGACAACAAGAATTTTTAATAGTACCCAATAGTTCTTTTGGTGAAATTTCAGTATTACTAGGCTTTGATTTCATGTCTAGTAAATTAGATTCCGTTTCGTTAGATTGCTCTCATAACGTTTTGAAAATCGGGATTTTAGAGTTTCAACTTTCAGCTACAGCCGAACTAGCATGGTCTAGTTATATTCAAAATGTGGAAATCGTAAATTGTGGCAAATATAATCCATCTGGCATCCACATAGCAACTCTTAATATTGAATCTGACGAAGACAGTAACGAAAACCCGAAATCAACGTGGAATTGCACACCCAAGGAAGAGTATATAGATGTAGAGGTGACACTTCTACGGGATGAGTTGATTCCAACTAATACGGAAACACGTGTAACAGCGTTATTAAATACTTCATTTCCGGAGATAGAAAGCGGTATTTTTGTACCAAAATCTAATGAAGATGTAGTTTGTATGGCTCATGGACTAGTTAACACAACACCTACCAATATTCTTCCGGTGATGTGTATAAACTTGAGTGGCGTAGACATCGAACCCAAAAAGGGTACTGTGCTGGGGCATTATACGACAGCAATCGTGGAGTATGAGGACGAAGAGATGGAAGCGGCGACGTGCAAAGCAGCGCCAGTTGACTCAAGGCCAACTTGGATGTCGGAACAGCAAGGCAAACAGGGAGAAAACTTAGCAGAGGGCCTGCTAAGGTTCTAGCAGAGCCCTCCGTGCCCAAAACTAGAGAAGAACTCGATGAAGAATGGAATTTAATTAAACACAAGTTTACCTTTCCGGATTTGGATGAAAAACAAAGAGGAATTTCTGGATATGCTAAAAACGCATGAAAATTCTTTTTCAAAGAATGATTTTGACCTAGGAGTATACGAACAGTACGAAGTCCCTAATCGGGCTGGAAACGCAGAACCAGTTCGTTCCAGGCTCTATAGAGTTCCTTTCCATCAAAGAGAACCAATGGATAGTTACTTAAAAGAGATGGAGAAAGCTGGGATTATAAAAGAGGGAAACAGTAGTTGGATGTTGCCATGTCGCTTGGTGAGGAGGAAGCCTAGCGAATATCGCGTAGTAGTGGATCTGAGAGGCTTGAACTCTGTTGTTGAGTCCATAAGTGTGCCAACACCCACTGTGACAGAGAGCATGGCACATCTGAGTGGGTCCAAATACTTTAGTAAACTGGATTTTAAGTTCGGATTTCACCAGCTTAAGCTTGCGGAAGCTGATAAACATAAAGTAAGCTTCAATTCTTCCAGGAAAAGCTGGATTTTTCAGCACTTACCGATGGGTTTACGGACTGTCCCAGCACATTTCCAGTTTTGTGCGCAGCAAATCTTTGCTGAGATTTTAGGTGCCTATTGTGTCTGCTATTTAGATGATTGCTTATTAAATTCCCCAGATTTCAGGACTCATATCAGACACGTAGATAGAGCTCTAGGCCTAGTGGCTAAGAGTGGCATGAAGCTTAGTCCCGAAAAATGTCTATTTGGCTGCAAAACAGTGAAATTCTTAGGATTTGTGCTAGACGAACATGGAATACATCCAGATAAAGATAAACTTAGGGCTATGGAGATTTATCCGGCCCCTAAGGACCCTAAGCAAGTGCAACAATTCATCGGGCTCTGTAACTACTATCGGCGTCATGTGGCCAGTTTTGCCACCCATGTCTCTGTATTGACAAGGCTGACAAGAAAGAATTGCAAGTTTGTTTGGGGTGAAGAAGAAGAAAAAGCTTTCCAGGAGTTTAAACGAGGGATGGTCATTTGGTCAACGCCGCTACGTTAAAGCATCCGGATTTCACGCAGCCATTCTATCTTGAAACGGACGCATCCAATTTCGTGGTGAGTAGATGTTTGTCCCAGATGCACGGAGGCATTGAGTATCCTTTGGCCCACACTTCCCGAACACTCACACCAAGTGAACGTAAGCAGACGACGACTACCAGGGAGATTTTAGCCATCGTGAACGTAATCGAATCTTTTAGAGTATATCTACTAGGTAAAACGTTTTTTTTTAACTACGGACCATATGGCTATAAAATTTTTTTACAACTCGTCCTCCTTGTCACCAAAACTCGAATGGATCTTGCTATAAATAAAATACGAGAATACGACTTCTGTTTATGTCATAGACCTGGTAGATTCCTTGCAGTGGCGGATGCGTTATCGAGAATCGAAATCCCAGTAGCTGCACGCGGAAGCCAGTATCCAGACTGGACTCGCGCGCATCTAGCAGCAGAACAACGCAAGGATCCGTATTTTGGCGAAATAATAAAACGCCTTAAAGATCAGTCATCAGAGGAACTGCTTGATGCTTCTAACAAGCGCAAATATCTTTTCAAAGATTACGACGAGATCCTGTAAAGGATCCGGCTAGCGGATCCCGAACAAGGAAGAATAGAAAACTTAGCACAGATGTGTATACCAAAATCTCTGGTGAAATTTTGTATTCAGGATTACCATGCATTACGGCATTGGAACACAGAGGAAGTAAGAAGACATTAGATTTAATACAACTGCATTGCTTTTGGCCTAACATGTACAAACATATTAACGACTATGTGAAGTCGTGTCAGGTCTGTCAAGCATATGCTAAACCAAACGGACCCTATAAGGCTACACTCAGAGCCTATACCCCCTTGCAAAGGCCAGGATTGTCTTGGTCACTGGATCTCATTGGGCCTTTGCACGCCAGTAACTACGGGGCGAATTATATACTATCCATGATAGACGACTTCTCTCGTTACACTGTCGCAGTGGGCATTCCCGATAAAAAGGCGGAGACTGTAGCAAAGAAACTATTCTCAAGATTAATTGCTAAATTTGGCAGTCCCGTCCAAATACGATCTGACAACGGAAGTGAAATCAATAATACAATTACGGCCAAATTAACTAATTTGTTGCAAATTAAACAAATTAATTTCACACCTAATGTTTCCTGGGTAAGTGGTTTGGTTGAAAATTGCAACAAACAAATCGAAACCATTTTGCGTAAAATCACTTCTCATTGCCCCGATGATTGGTGTACGTATTTGGAAATGGTGACTATAGCCATTAATTGTACTCCTTCAGCGGCTACACTGGTTAGTCCTCATTTACTCCATTTTGGTTGCAAATATCGGTTACCAACGTCTTTAGCTTTTGAGCCACCTAAGATCTGGTACGATAGTGAAGATTACGTGGTTCGTCTAAAGAGTAGACTACAAGCAGCATTCGAAGTAGCACGAATGCACAATTGGAAATCCGTTATAAAAAATCTCAGAATTTTTATAATAAAACAGCAAGATCGTATAGCTACATGGTCGATGATTATGTGCTTTTGAAAATATGGGTTCCTATAAAGCAGATTTCCAATAAATTGAATAAATATTGGACAGGTCCGTTCAGAATAATGGACTATGTTATCGTAAGAGTGGTTCCATTTCCAAATTAATCAAGAGCCGCGGTGGTTTGAGCAAATAATTATGTGATGGTTTTCTGAATCAGAAACAAGTTAAAACGGGAAACAAAGAATCCTTAAAAATGATACTATGTTTCTGAATGGTAAGGGATATTGTTATGATATTATATTTGCATAAATTAATATTCACATAAATTATAATATGATTATAGAGAGTTGCATATATTCATGCAGATATTCAAAGTTACTATAAATAATCAAGTTAGTGTATAAAGACACAATATTTATTTAAAGGATATAAAGTACTAAAAGCAAGGAACAATATAAACAAGGCCAGACAAGCCAAACTCAAAGAGGTGCGTCATCAAACCAGGTGTAAGATTGAGGTCAGCAAAAAGCTATTAACGTCGGGGCCCTTTAGATAATTATAGGGAAGGGTTAAAGTGAGTGTAAAGGCTTAGCCGGGACCGGGACGATTGGGTTACCGATGGATTACAGCTAAATACTTATATCGATTTATGATATAACAATCTTTGATGTATTGTAAGGTATTAACGGAAATCATAGTAGAGTAGTGATAAGCGGTAGCTTATCATTGTTGGCAGTTATCAAGGAATTTATTGTTATTATTGGATATATGAATAGTAGTTGTTGACTTCAATCTCGAATACTGTAAATGCATAAGCAATCTATTTAAGGCGTATCTAACTAAGTAAGAGCCATTTCAGATTAGATTGCTGTCTGCCACTAGCTGAATTAAATGAATAATTAATCTATTTGGTGTCAAAGAGTCTTTATTTTACAGTGTTGATATATGTGTATTTCAGCCATTCTGACATAATGTGGGTTTTACACAGATATAAACCTATAACACAAACAGGTTTGCAGGTGGAGTAGCATGTCTAGTAAGGCTGACTTCTACGTCTGGAGAAAACAATGCTTAAAATAAAGTTTTACCGAACCTCAGCGGAATGTTTAACCGAACTGTAAGAATCACCTCACAGCACGGAACATGCTTTATCTGTTTAGCAAACTGCTCTGAATATAAAAAAAAATCGTATCATAAGGACTGCAACAAAATTCTGTATCAATTAAAAAAAATTCACCAAGACTCGTTTTGGTATATTGGTGGAATTTTCTATCATTATTAGTTTGAAAGTTAGTGCTTTTAAGTGTCGTTTTATGTGTTACCTCGTGTGTAACGTCTTTTAGTTGTAGGCTGAGGGCTTCACGTGGTCTCAAAGGTGAGAGTTGAATTCTCACTTAAGCAGTCCTAAGGGACCGCTCAGAATTTGTGAGTGGGGGGGGGGGTTGGAAGTTTGTGGTGGAACCCTTCCACAATTTTTCAGTCCCCCCTAAACTTTTCCTAAAAATCTTTTGGTCCCCCCTTTGAAGGTCCCGTTTTTTTTAATAGGCACCCCCTTTCCCAAAAAATCGGAGCATTTATAGTTGATAACCGTTTCTGTTTACACATATCCATCCATTCGTGTGCACGGAATACTGGTCTGAAGGTAGACTTAGAAATAATCCTGTGGTTGACTCCTGGTGTTAGCATCCCATATTGTTCGATCAGACAATTGGCTGTGCAATGCAACCAGTGCGAAAACACCGTTTTGTTTTTTGTTTAACGAGAATTAACCAAAATTGGTCATTCTGCTCGATCGACGGAGAGAGGTACAATTTAGCTGGAAAAATCCAACCGGAAAATTCCGTTGTCACTTTTTAAACAATAAACCACATGTGTTACAACAACACATTGCAGATATCTGAGAAAGGAATACATACACGTGACTGGGAAAATACTACACTTTATAATCATGAGATATTTTAAAATTAAATCACTAATGTTTATTTATTTATTTATTTATTTAAAATAGTCGTAGCACCATAAGGCATTAGAACGACATCTAAAATAAAACAAACAACTCCAATACAACTATGTATCAGAGTGGCTGCACTGTATTGCAGTATGCTGAGCAACCAAACTCTTGTTGAATGCAATAAAGGTTTGATTTTGCACAGTGTCACTTGTTAAATCATTCCATTCACAGATAGTTTTTGGAAAAAAAGAACTGGCCAAAACATTTGTTCTGCACTGAAATCTTCTGATTTTCTTAACGTGATCATGCCTCCCAATGTAGTCAGGGGACACAAGGTAGTCGACAGGATTCAAAATTGTGTCCCTGTGGAAAATCTTATGTAACAGTCCAAGTCGCCGGTCCCTTCTGCGAACACACAAAGGCTGCCATCCTAAATTGTTCATCATGCCGGACACGCAGGGATCATAAGTGAATTTATTAAACACCATTCACCATTTAATTTAATAAACACCATACAGCGGGGTTCGGGGCACAGCTCCGAAAGCTGACACAATTTTATTGATTCAGAAGAACTTTTTTAAAGAATTCTGAAGAACATTTTTAGGACAATTGCACAACGTGAAATGCCAAAAAAAAATAATGAAAATTATTACGCCCTTCCCCTTTTAGAGCCAGTGAAAAATTTTGATCCCCCTTGAGGGGCAGCAAAAAAAATTGTAGCCCCCTCTTTTTATATACCCCCCCCTGCTGAGAAATTCTGGGCGGTCCCTAAAGACAACAAAAATAAGTTTTCAACTGTTTGTATTTATTCAACTGTAAAGTAGTAGCAACAAATTTTTCCAATTTTTGTCCGTAGTTGAAGTA
>JAHWFP010096206.1:0-13653 GCA_023313725.1 Lithobius niger
CAGGGCTAAGGGTAGTCCCACCCTATGCAAAACAAGAAGTCCCCCCCTCTACCGCCCCTGTCACGCCGCAATACTGAATAGTAAATGGGATCAGCAATCATTGCATCAGAAAAACAGTTGGTTAGCCACGACTCAACCACAAAAATTATGTCATAGATGTTGCGTTGCACCATGTCCCTAAAACAACCGATATTGCGAATTACACTCCGCGCATTAAAAAGTGTACATAAAAGGTCCGAGCTGGTCATTGACGGCCGAGGACCCAAGTTGGGGGTATCCCCAATTAAGCACGTTAAGCACGTTAATGCCAAAACGGATACGTTTAAGGATATTTGCATATATAAATTATTGTTGCTTGAACATGCACATTTTATACATTGATTATTTTCGATAGCTGTATGAACTATGATATTATTAAATTCTATACATTAGAAGCCGATGATTACGAACTATACAAATAAATAACAAACATGAATAAGATTTACATTTGCACGGCAAGAAATATGGAATTTAAACAAGGTAGAACTTACTAAGCACTTATTACAGAAAGTTCATAGATAGACGTGTTAATTCCAATACGGAGGGTACCCTTCAAGTAAGGAAGCTCTCTGTGTGTCCACACATTACAATGTAGGTAATGAATGTTGAAAAAATTAGACTATATGATGCAGATTATGTATTTGCTGCGTGAACTTGATAAGAAAAATAATAATTACACATTACACGCCCAAAAAGTGACGAACTACCATGGCTGGGGTGCACAGTTACCACTTTTTCAATAAAGAAAAACAACACGTTCCTTTTGGATTCATTTGGGATCCTCCCTTGCTTCAAGATAGAGCCAAAGATCCTGATGGGGCATTTAGGTCTTTTGCATTCCCTCTTTCAAATGAATTCAGTCGCATGAAATATGTCCGATTCGGACACTTCTCTGGATTTTTGTCTTTTACAGTGCACGTTTCTCTCCGAATCGAGTTAACACATGAGAAGTGTTTTTCGATGCCTAGCTTTCGTCCATGCTTTTGGCTACAGTGATAATCAGAAAGGTTATTTTAGTAAAAAGCCACAATGAAACTTGGCCCAGAGTTTCATAGGGCTTGTTAGGCCCGAATGAAGGTCTCAGACCGCAAACATAACACTTGGGGATGGTATTTTTTACTTTAAATGACCACACAAGGTGGTGATGGGTGAAGTCTTCTGAACATTAAACTGAACAGTAACACTCAGTACCGAATTGATGGTGGAGTTTCACATAATTATTTTTGTCATGTTTACCTTGATTAGATCGAGAAAAATTGGTGACCTAGCCTTAAATGGTAAAAGGTCTATTTTTCCATCGTTTCTATTTGTGGTCCAACGTTTTAACTTGCCCTCCTTCTCCACCGTTTTCACTTGCCCTCATTCCGCGGCATTTTTACTTAACCTCAGGTTTCCGCTATTTTCACTTGCCCTGGTTTCTTGACCTATTTCACTTGCTCTTCTGTTGAAAATTGTTTCACTAGGCCTCATGAACCGTGTGTGTACTGCTTACGGGGTAGTGGATGATATTGTTAGCAACTGCATGCATGTGGTTGGAAAGTCCATCGTCTGTGAGGAGTTGGATGATAATAGTAGCAATCGGGAAGTTTCCCTTGGCCTTTACGCAATTCTTCAGCAGATTTTATATGGAATTCTGGAACTTACCTTCTAAACAGGAAGCTACAATGGTAGCTGAGCCACTATCAATCGAGTATCGGTGTCAAGGATACGAAAGAAAAATAATTGTTGTTATACTTCCGAGTTAAAAATGATGATTTCCCAATTCCAAATGAATGGGCAGATCTGTTTTTTACTGTAAATACCTACCCAGTTTAACCTCATCTTTGCCCTGCTTTTGTTATCATATTCTGAACAGCTGAAAAAAGAACGATAACTGATTCCTTGTCTCAGCAGTACTAAGAAAGGAAATAATTTTATGTCTGGCTTCCATAACAAAACGACGTAAAGGACGGAAATAAGTTGATGTGTTACAGAATAGTATGAAGGCCATTTATTGGACTAAAGACTAAATGCACGAATATGGAAACTTTTTAAATAAAAAAACCCATCATCTTACTTGTAACATTTGTTTCGAAGAAGGTGTTTTGTTGCTTGTAATTTCATGTGTCACACACTGGAAAATTATTGACACAAATACATATAAAAAAAATGTAGTTCCTACTCTGTAATTATTTTCCTGTTAGTCAATTCAGTGGGATAGTGTGCGTCCAAAACGTCAACTGCTTCCAACCGAATGCACCACTATCATCACCTGGTGAGTACATTACACCAAAAGGTTGTTGAAGGATTTTAGCAAAGCTCCCTGGATAGGTCCGACTTACAAATGCTAAAATAATCAACTAAATTACAAGGATGCGGGATAAGTAACACCATGTCTTGAAACTTCCGGGTAGAATTGGGGTTATGTAATAGATATCCGTGAGGAATAGCCAATTTAACGGAGATATTTGCTCGTCTGCAAGAAACGGCTAGTCCAATATCGAGGGGGTGGAGGGAAATCGCACGAGCGCTGTAAGCGCAACTCGTAACAACTTGACGTTGTTGTGTTAACATGATTTTAGGCCTAATTTTCAATTTTTTTAAGTCTAATTTATTAACTACAGATTTTTTATTTCGTAAGTAGCAGATAAGCCTAATGGAGAATTTGGTTCGATTGTAAGCCTATTCATTCATTCAACAGTGCGGCGAGAGTATTTTAAACGAAGCTAAAGTCCTTTTGTTTTGATGAAATCCTAGGATTTCAATTCGATGATCAAATGTTATTATTTAATTCAATAACCTCGCAGAAGCCTATTAGCTATAAGAAAGTAACGATGTTTTAATTTGCCCTGTTTTTTTAACTAACTTTTGACAGTGAATCTAACATTGAAAACAGTGGTCGTCTTTATCTGGTATCGTTCCGAAGTTGAAAAAAAGCGACTGACGGACGGACAAAGTCGTTGCAATAGTCTTCTCAGCTGGTTCGGCTGTACAGAAGAACAAGCTGATTCTGCTGCGAGGTACAGATGTATGACAGGATTTAGATTAGGGGTTTGAATAACATCTCTGTAATGTGTGGTGCAGTGGCAAACCCGGACTACTGCACTGTGACTGAGGTTGGCACTAATGACCAAGTTGTCGACGCGCCATTAAGCCTCAATCCCCCCCTGTACAGAAGACTAAACACGAGAGCGGACAAATCGAAGCAATGAAGTACGAGAATGGTATGCAATTACAGGAAAATAAAATATTTTTTTCAAACTACGCTTCAACTGTACCAGCCAGTGGTACAAGCTATGGCAGAGTACCGTAAAGTAATCGCAAACGTTTGGTAATAGTGCTTTACACTGGCAAGTCAGTGACGACTGAGTGGATTCTCAGGCATCACAAAGTTCCCGAATCCGCCACACGGCCAGATGCAAAGGAAATCCAGTGTAAGAATTCAGTGTTTACTGAAATACACATACCATAAAAAAGAAGTACTGTTGAACTTTGAATTTTATATAAAATTTATAATTTCTAATAACCTGTGTTAAATTCGTTACACCTGGTAATGATGCCAGGTAGAAAGGTACCTGTTTACGAAGCCACCTAAACGAGTTACTCACAGAGGTCGTACTACTTTCGCTGCTTTCAGAAAAAGTAAACTCACTTGCTCTTCTCTGTGATTAACTCGTTTGTGAAGGTGGCTTCGTGAACAGGTTCCTTTCGAAAATGATACCCACAATGTTAGTGAGCTGACTAACTAAAAAAAAACTAGAAAATAATAGAAACGTATTTTTAAAATAACAGTGGTGACAGCCCTTCTTAACCAACCCATTTCGGGGTCAGAGATTAGCACCTTTGCAAAGAAACCCCCTCAAGGGGTTTTGAAAACTCTTTTAAAAAAGAATAATATAATACAACACAAGTTCAATGACTTGGTCCCACCAAAAGTAAGAACAACTGAATTTTCGAAGGTCTTGGTCTTCCTTATAGAAATACAGCTAGATGCAGAGCAACACTTTCTGGCTAAATAAACCCGTCTGTGATCTTCGTGTTGTTGTTTTTGTGTTTGGTTGGACGAAGCCATCGGACTTGTGCTGTTGTATTGGATTTACGCCCATGGCCATTCCTTTCATCAGGGTAAAAAACATGTGTACAGTCAGAGATGGCTGTCTCAATGGATTTTTTCCGGTGACTTTTGAGAACAAACCTTAGGAGAAAGGTGGTTCGAAAATTCAAGTGAGAATATACCTTCGTAAGTTTATAACGGCTATTAACCAATGGCAAACCAATAATCAGCAGCCACCAACCAATCACACCTCTTTAACACCGGTTAAACGACCACACGGTATTTTATCAGAATAAATCGTCAACCTCACCCCTCCATCTTGAATTAACGTTCGACTCGTCTTGTATCGTGGCTTACGCCGCATAAAGAAAGTATGAAAGAACTGCATTTGGTAGCTCTAAACCAATTTCAAAACGCATGCAACGTACCTGATAGTCAAGTAACACCTTATTTAACCCCTCGCCGATGTGCGTTTAATCTTTCGTTACCATAGTAACTGAAATCAGCTTTCCGCCGATGCACGTTACGCTCATCTCGTTAGGCCTTTCGCCGCTGGCCGCTACTACGAGGAGTGTGGCGATGGAGGCAACCCCAAACTGTAATAATAAACGGTACTTGAATTAACCGAAAATAGCAGAAATAAATTAATAACAAATGTCGTAAAACTTAGTATTCTTACAGATCATATTCTATTTTAAATTTATGAGCAACACTTTGATTAAAAATAAAACAAGTATTTACTTTCGTTGAAACGTCCTGACAGGCTGCTTTCACAGGGAGTTACTTTCGGTTTTGGTTCGGTTTGTGATATATCGTTGGGGAAACAAAACTACATTATTTATGGAGACGGCAGGAGAAAATAGCATCCCTACTGATACTAATCGAACCAGTGAGTGCATCTGGCAACAATTAGTACGCTTTCATCATTTCGTGCAAACAGGAATTGTGTATTTAAGTGAGAAACCACTGCAATACAACTATGCCATGGTATGCAAGTTGAAGTTTTATTTTAAAGGTGATGTTTAAGGGAGACGGTATATTCTCGTTTGAAATATAACTCAAGCGTAGTTTAAGTATCGATAAATTTTCTCAACACTCGTTACATTCCCAAGCTGATAAAAATAGCTGACTTAATAGAATCTGTCCAGCGTAAATTTACCAAAAAACTTCCTGGACTCCGGGATCTTCGTCACATTGAAAGGCTATCCAAGGCAGGGCTTGAGTTGTTGGAACTACGGAGACTGACGTTTGATTTAATATTAACTTACAAGATTCTGTGAAATCTTCTCTCAGTGGATCTCCCCCTTTTTTGACCTGGCCCTGTCTCCCCACAATAGTCGGGGTCACCCGTGGAAACTTGCTGTCCAGGGTTCGCGCCTGGAATGCAGAAAAAACTTCTTTGCAGTTCGTGTCGTCCCAGTTTGGAATGCTCTTTACTCAAGTACAGTGTGTATGGACTCGGACTGTGGGTTCCGTCGGGAGTTTCTTTCCGAGGATCTTACCCTTTTTCTTAAGAGAAATGTGTAAAAGTAAACCTCCTCCCTCCCCCACCCTTCCTAACGAAATGGCGCGGTGTCAGTGGCTTACAACCCTTCCGTCAACAATCCACCAACTGATGGTAAACCTTGTTGTTATTATTAAACACCTCGCGCAAACACTGGGTAATTTTTCAGCTTCGGAATGTAACCCTTGGCTGAAAGAATTTATCGTTAAAATACTACGCTCTCGTTATATTATTACTGATAAAACGCGTTTGTGGTGAGATCTGGAAGATACACAGCCAGAAAAGCACATCTCATACTACACACAATTGAATACCCCAGTTTTCAAATCTTACCGAGTTCTTTTCCCAGATCACTGAAAGAAAACAGTCCGACAAATAGATCTCATCATACACAACACTTAACTTTACTAAATGAATTTTCATGCCCCTGGCATTTCTTTGCTAAGGAGCCAATCTCCTCCTTAAAATGTATTTGTTAAAGAGTGCTGTTAGCAGGGGTCAATCACTGCCATACGTTGACGTGGTCCTATGTAACGCACTGGTTCTGCATTGAAATCTGTTAATCTTTGATACTGAACTTCAAAAGGTTTGAAAACTTATGTAATAAAAGCTGTTTCAGGTAAGAGCTGATTTAGGGTGCTGTGCTTGCCACCGTTTACATCACATACATCGTTTATTTCCTGATTTTTCGATTTTCCTGGGCTAGGCAGTCTTCTTAAAGTCAATGATAGAAACCCAATCTGACAGCCAGCTATCACACCATTCAGCTTTTATTACCCACGTTCTAAAATTTTCTGGGTTTATTCTCACAGGTCATTGGAAGAAACCCAGGGTAACCATTTCTCACCATACATATCATTTGAATTTTTAAACCATCCATGGTTTCTTCGCAAATGTTGGAAGATATCCAGCCTGATAGCCAATTCTCAAACCTTTTCCATTTTCTTTTCGAAGGGCATCAGAAGAAACCTAGCCCAACAACCAGCTCTCACCATTATGTAATATTCGCATCTTCTGTGATTTCTTCTCGAAGGTCACTAGAAGCGACCATCCTGGCCACCAGCTCTCACCATACGCGGCTTTTGTTTCATGAATTTTTTAATTTCTTGGGAATTGAGCTCAAAGTCGCTAGGAAGTGAGCTGCAGAGCACTACTTTACATATCTTCACTCTGTTTCAGGAGAAGTTCTTAGAGCCTTTTCCTAGAAACCTTAGGTGGTCTGAACATTCAGGTTATAAACTTTGTTTTTGATGGAAATTTGTTAAGTGGCAATTTTAACTATTCCGTCATCAGGTTTTAGCTAAAATTAAAACATGGGAAAACTTGCCGTGTCACCCAGCATCAAAGGTTGTTTGAAAGAAAAATATATACAATTAAAAAAGAAACCCCCACACATATTCCCATTCAAAAACAGAGAATACGGAGGGTGAAGCAATGAGCTCTGTCCTTCCTCTTGAAAGAAAGCAAGAAAGACAAGGATCATGCAAATTCGATTACCATGTGGGCTTCACGTCAAGTCTACTTTATTTGGAGTTAGTTTCCATATCTTTTCTTACTTTTCGCTTCTTGCAAACTTATTACGTTTAAGCGTTCCTATGACTGGAAAGTATTCTTCAATTTATTTATTGTTTGGTACTAGGTGGTTATGAACTGGTTGCTGATGTGTAAAAGTAACTAAGGATTTTAGATTGATTCTTGCCCTGGTGTTTTTGTTTTCAGAAAGGAGAATTTGAACTTTGTACCTAGAGGAAAAAAGATAGCTTATGTAGCACGGTACCTGTTGCACAACATAGTTGGACTAAGGAGCTTGACTCTACATGTAGCTTAAAGTTAGATCTGTAAGCCGTGATCCCCTCTCTACGTTTATGAAGGCTCTGTCCGACGTAAGTGGGTGTGCATGTAGTTTCACCACATGCGATCCTATAAATTGTATTCCTGGTGCGTAATGCGTCGTCTGGTCTATTATTGTTTTGATTGCTCAGGAGTGAGCTGCTTTAGGTTTTGATGATTTTCGAACACGAGTCGAATGTCATGTGCTACGAGTTTTTATTTAAGCTTTTCTGAGATGTCTGTATGTAAGGCAGCACAGTGAAGGTTTTGGGTTGGGGGAATGTTCTTGGGTCTGATCAGTCTCATGATGAGCCTGTACGTAATTGAGGAGGTATCTGTTCTGCGTTCTGCGTTCTGTATTAGTGGTCCGTGTTAAGCAATCATAGTGTTATTGGTTATAAATTAATTTGGGTTTCTATTATAAGGAAACCCGCCGAAAACATTATTTGTAAGAGAATAATAGAGAATGTCAAGTAAAGAGATTTAGGCATTTTCTCCACGTTTTTGTTGGGAGAACCACTTTTTTGTAATTCTCCGCACAGTGCATTGAGCTGAATTATTGATCGTTTGTTTAGATGAGCATGTTTGTGACCATACGTCGTTGCCGTTGCATGTCCGTTTGATGACACCCACTCATAAGTCGTTAAAATTTTACACCAATTGCAAATTGCACTCAGCGTAATTAAACAAATGCAATTAGAGGAACTGTAACAAGCACTTATTACGTAAAAGGCCATAAAATGTGCAGCACATGAACATAAATGACCTTCCAATTTAGCATAATGGCTAGTTGACTGGCCTTCGCAGAATTCATGATACAGTCAGTGTCGCAATAGGCTCATCTTATTGAACTCCACGTTACAAACGCAAAAGCATTGAACCTGCATCAGACAATGGAAACTATGCAAGAAAACCAGCGAGAAAAGGACCCTAATGTTCCGTGCTATGAGGAAAACAACCAGATTATGGTAGACTACCTCGCTCGTCGCGAACCGGAAAATCTTTCATCAAACCCATCTTACAAACAACGGAGAGAACGGAGAGGGACGTTGGTGTTGTCTTGTCATTTTCCAAACAATAATGTACGCCAGAATCTTACTGGAACTGGATTGAGTCGATCACAAGCAGCTTTGGATCGCAAAATCAAGGAAATGGTGTGGAACAGGAAAAAATGTTCTTCAAATCGTATCCATTTCCCAGGAATTTCAGTCATCGGCGACAGAAATCAGCCATTACCAAAGAGAATAATGTGGTGCTTTACCTTGTTGTTTTGCATCTCGTTATGCGTCTATCAGTTGAATGAAAGAGTAAGTCACTTCTTCAGTGAACCAGTGTATGTGGATGTGATAGGAAAGGAGACCCTTTTCGGAAGCAAGCTGTCGTTTTTTGCCCTTGAGCCCTATACGGTCGATTTTCTGAATATCTTGAAGAACCACGCCGGAGTGTTTGGTTTTGGAGGGTGCTATAATGCATTACGAGAACTACTGTCAAAAAATAGAAACAATTTTACTCGAATGAATCTTGATGACGTGTGGGGTGCAACTACCATAAAAAACTGGAATGTAAGTGTGCTTTCTGCATGCGAGCTGCGAAACACTGGCCTCAATTGTAGGCAGGTAAGTTGTACATTTTTCTTTTAAAACATGTATTACCCTTTACTAGTTACACTAGTTACAGTAGGTCTTTTTTCGGCTGTGTTTTTCGGCCATGAAGGAAATAAAAACTAGTTAAAAATAATCAACATTGCTTTGGGTATTTAAGCTTTATGTCTGTCCTATTTTTTAATACACTTGTCCTGTGTGGTCTCCATCTTGTCGATAGTATGCACATAAGTTGGAAAGAATCACTAAATCCTTTTCAACGGTTATGACAATAGGCTAAAAATATTAAACTTGGAATCTCTGGAACTACATCGTGGCAAGGACGATTTAGGGCTTATATACGATCTCTTACATAATTTGGTGGAATTTGACGCAGCAAATTTATTTCGGAGTGCCAAACTCGTAGTTGCCCATTAAAACTGCAAAAAAAAAACGATTTAGGATGAACTGTAGGAAATGTTTCTTTGCTAACTGGGCTGTTGATGTAAGGAATTTTTTTCCTGGTGTTGTTGTCATGGCATCGTCCACATGAATGTTTTTCAGTTTAAATTTTTTAAGTTTAATGTGGTTGGTTAGTCATAGATGTATCTATGCAATGTAACAAAATAATATGATACATTACAAATTGTCGTTTTAAAATCTCCCCCCCCCCTCACCTTCAGAGCATTTTTCAATGTATATCAAGTGTGTACTTGGGTTGCTGTGTTTACTCTGTGTAACATTTTGGCGATTTTTTTTGTTAGAAAACAGAGAAAAACTAATTTACAATTTTAACCACCACACAAGATTTAACAAGCCTAAATCCCTTGAATTTTCGAAGCTATCTGATCTTCATCTTCAGAAGACACTCAACAAAATTTGAAAAGGCTGAACAGTTAGCAAATGAGGTGGCTTGTTATCACAATTTGTTTTCTGGTTCTTTCCCCAACCCTTCGTCCAAAACGATGGGTACGATTTTTGTTTACTTTCGACTAATAATGCTTTAGTGAATATTTACATTTTTGTCCATGTTCGATGAAGGAGCCAAACAGTGGCATCCAATGCATGTAATTTAACTTTTATAGTTCTTTTTCTGTTCAGCTCTTTGGATAGTCTTACCTGTAACTGTAATTATTTAAAGATCGTTTCCCAAGGTTGCGTGCTGTTCCACGTCTTACTCGGGCACTAAAAAAATCATTTACAACCATGTACATTTTTTTACAGGTAAAAGAAGGCGTCTTAATTCAAACCTCGAACATTCCTTCCTATTTTGGGATGTGCACGAGATTTGATATAGGTAATATATAATTAATTCAACATTTCTATTAGTTCTGTGAATAGTAGACCTTTGTTTTACTTCCCCTAAGAAGTCAGGAAGAACGAAAGAACATCCCACAATGCTGGCATTGCTTTGGGAATCTTGCTTACGAACTAAAGATGCTAAAAATTGTACTATTCCATTGCAGCTTGAAAAGAGAATTGATTTTGGTCACAACCCCAAATCTTAGAGGAGATTATCTTAGATCAGATGTATTCCAGTGGTGCCCAAATGGACTTTATGCCCCACTCAACAAGAAAATATCAAACTACAGTGTCTGCGGCCTATCTTCAGTTCGCCGCAGAACGAATACAGATAATCGATTGTATGTTTTCGATAGCAGAGCACCTTGTTGATATCCTAGATGGTTGCAAAAACAATGGCGGCCATCGATTAAAGCCGCTCCCTCCAGGAAGATGTAGCCGCTTGTAAAATACTGCAGGACTCAAGATACGCTGTGCGCACACTACAAACAATTCAACACTACCCGCATTTCAAGCTGCACACAGTTCAAAGCTAAACACAATTAGACACAATTCATAAACGACCATGCTGCAACTGAAGAAACGACTAATATATAAGCTATCTTTACTTCCTACAAAACTCCACAGCAGAACTCAGCTCATGGAAATTCCTTTGGCCCGGATAGTGCCGCACACCAAAAGCAACCAAATACACTTAACTGCAGGCAATAACCAGATGCTCCAACACCTCTGTTTACCATACAATGTTACTCCAGAAGTAAGTGGGTCACATCCATCACTGGTGTGCCAAATTAACAGCCCATTCACATCGTTTTAACACCAGTTGCTAGTGGGTACCAAACGATGTCTGTTCCATCCTCACAGAACAATAATTTGTAATCCTTCCAAATCAATCCCAAATCGCACCAACCACACAAACTAGTTGGACAATGTCACTTGCGATAATTATCAGCCAACAACAGGTCCTCACTGAATTTGCCACGACGTATCACCAGCAACTTCACTGCCCTTTATACCAATCATGTGAACCTTTCCAAATTAGTAAACCTTTGAACGTTTGAACATTACACAATCTTTGTAAACATTAACAAACACTGTAAACTTTAGTAGACCTCTGAATATTAGTAAACGTCAAAAAAGTTAAATTTGATCACAAAATTCTTAATGTCGATGGCCTAAGAGACAAGTTGATTATAACAAAAAAGTATTTTGAAATGGAAAATCAAAATAACTCTACGAAATAATAACAACCTACGAGCTGAATCAGTTAGACACAAATTACCACTTTGGAGGAATAATTTTGGAAAAACGTCAACAAAATATTTTACTCTTTTTATTTTTAACAAATTACCTAGGGAATCTACTAATATAATACTCAAGCTGGCAAAATTAAGGAGGAGGAAGAAGAAAGGGAAAATGAATTATTGAAAAAACACGTGCAACAATCGCTTTAAATGACTGCACTGGAGTGAAATTTAACACGTTGAGTGCCCAGTACTTCAGTCCTGAACCGATGACGAGTTAACTCGTCATATGCACTGGCCTATTCAATGCTTGTTTTCGAAGGGTGGGACTAGCTACAGCTAATTTAAAGGTGTTGGGCCCTTCAGAATGCATTATATTCGAAGTGGAAAACGTTTTTGTAGTGCTGAATACTACAATAAGATGCCAGCATGTGTCATATAATGATGAGGGTGATGTTCGTGGATGACACGCTTGCTCAGTAAATGATGACGTGCACGCCTTAGTTTCTTAGCAATGTAAGCAAGCACAAATGTGTTTTCAGTTGTTTTACAGCAAAGTTTTATAACAATCGTCTTCTAAACAATGTATAAGGCAACAATAAATAATACTTAGAAAGCTTCTACATAAAATGCCAAGTAAATGTATGACGAGTAAACTTGTCATGCGGTACAGATAAGCTCCATCTGGCTTTCATTCAGAAGCTCCAGAGATTCTATGCTACTAATACACTCCAGCCCACCAGACGTATTAACTCGTCATTATATTTAGGTTTTTTAGGGAATAATGCCCTTAGAGGGCTCCAATTTTAAATTATTTTAAGAATCCAAATATAATAATTATCATATTTCAGAAAAAAATTTGAGCCAGGAGTTAAGTTCAACAATCCACCTTGGGCACTCAACGTGTTAATATTTGAATTCGGGTGAGACAGTATGTTGTTAGCTACAGTGTTTTCCGCACATAGGAGGTAACTGTGTAAAAGGAGGTATTCTTTTAGTAATAACCTAGTGTAATAATTTTAACTGTTTTCATAAAGTTCAAACTTTTTAATAACCTCTTTTAGCAGGTTCTTATTATATTATTTCCTTCAGAAATCATGAAGAATTTCGAGGCAATTTCTTTGGAATTCATCTTTGGAAGACCTACTGATGATTTTTGCTCAACTGGGCTGGTGCCTGTAAGTTTTTTTTTTAAATTAAATATTTTTATAACATTTTAAAATTATTAGTGATTTTCATATTACGTATGAAAAGCTTACAAGAAGGCTCCGTGGGTCGTATAAATGAAGGAAATACAAAAACAACCTAAATTACATCGCATGTAACATAAGGTAGCAGAATTATCTAACTTGCATAAGTGTTTGCGCAATGAATTTGGTAATTTTAACAGTACCACTATATTATAGCAATTAACCAACAACATTCTGGATAAAAAAAAATTGCTTGCCTGGAGGACTTTTAAAAAATCTTCATCTTTGCCTTCTCATCTCGCTTACGCCAAGTGTCAGGTGGACTATGCCACAGCGACAATGAATTGGCAAAATCAACTCGACTTGGCTGCTATCAGGGATGGTAGTTTGTCCAGCCTTTTTTGGTCTATAAAGTTAAAACCCGTACAACGCGTTCTCTACCACCATTTCTTCATAACGGTGACTTCGTGACCGAGAACTTGGATAAAGCCAACCTTTTAAACACAATTTTTCTATCAAATGTTGTTCCTGATAACAATTTGTTTCCTGGTGGAAACACTATGACCAGCAGCATCGACCGCATTGATTCTTGCACCAACATTGTGTTTACTTACAAAAATGTCACTAAAGCGCTGTTCTCTATCAAACCATGTCATGCAGTTGGCCCCGACGGCTTTTCAGCCTATTTTTACAAACAACTCATACATGAGGTAACTCCTGCGCTCACATTTATTTTTTAATTTGTCTATGAAAACATATTCTGTCCCAACTATTTATTGCGAACGGCCAACATCACTCCCATTTTTAAGAAGGGTGATACTTCAAATCCGACGAACTATCGTCCCATTGCACTAACGGTGGTACCATGCAAAGTTATGGAGCCGATCATTCGCACAGTTCTGTTAAACCATCTTGACGATAATCACCTTTT
>JAHWFP010096233.1:0-25870 GCA_023313725.1 Lithobius niger
ACAGAGACTCCCACAGGCCTACCCTAGGACAATGCACATCTAACTTTGTATGGCACATCCTACCTCTCCCCCAGACAATTCTTTAAAAGGAACTGTGACTAGTGGGCATTCATGCGTAATCGCTTCTTTCCACAGCTAAGGGTTCTGGGGGAGCTTTTTAAACTTTCCCAGCTAAGGGTTCTGGGGGAGCTTTTTAAACTTTCCCAGCAGGGTCCAGGGGTCCATGGACTGATTTTTAGGATACTTAATGTGGCTTAGGACACTGGAGAGCATGTTTTTTTTTTATATTGTTGTTGTGTATTAGGATCAGAACTGAGCGGGTGGCTGTGAAAAACTGTATAGTCATGACGACTGCACTGCTTGTACAGAGAGCAGTGGGCCCGTTATTTATGAGTCTCAAACTCACTATTGAGAGCACTCCAGTCTTAACTTCTAATATTCCTGCGAATATTATAACTGTTTCTTCCTCTCACAGCCACCCCTTTAAAACAACACTGTGAGCTATATACGACTAGTAGTAAAATTGTCTATGAGGAATCAAAACAAATTTTTAAAACTTGCAATTGCCATGGATTTTCTGGAGCAGTAACTGCTGTGTATAAATAAAATGCGCACTTACTATTTGCATCTAACTGTATCTGTTGGTAAAGGCACTAAATTTTGAGCAGTTCTAATTAGTGATATTTTTCTTAAGTAATTTTCAGTTACTCCACACTGATGATAAACTTTGACAATATTAAAAAAGTATCAAATACTAAAAAATAATGATAAATCTTCTTCCAGAGACCACCTTGCAACCTATCAGTAGATTTCAGCACGGATACCCACTGCTTTATTAGACCTTTTCTATCTAAAGGGTATTTTGGAATACTGCTGCAATACTAAAAGGTATTTCGGAATACTGCTGCAATAGTAATTCTCATACGCAAAGTTGTAGAGTAATAGGAACAATAGATAAATAAAATTAACATCTCCGTATGAAATTAGTAACTGATTTTTCAAGTTTTTCTTGTTTCACGGTACGAATAGACTTGCCTAGCAAAGCTATCATCCACGATAAGTTTTGTTTATTGGCATGTTAGGGTGGTCCCGGTGTGGAATGCTTTATCTGAGCGGATCATTACGCCTGCCCCCGTTAACAGTTTCAGACATCACCTTGACGAGTTTTATTTTGCCAAATTTTTGAAAAAGACCAAATTATGTTGTTGCCTGGTAGTTGGGTGGTGATTGTTGGACTGGTGTAATGCCCGCTTGTTCCTGGTCATGTCTTTCCTAGTGACTGTAGCTTTGTTATTATAATTTTTATTATCTTAATTAAGACAAACAATTGGTTTGGCTAAGCTTTAAACTGCGATGCATTATTTTTTGTTTCTAAGGAACAATGACAACGATACGGCTTTTCCCCTCATTTGTCCCTCACGTTTGGCAATGCCATCGGGGACCATTGTGTCCCTGGTCGGTCTAACCTTGGTGGTAAGGCATTCGTGATACCAACCCAATACGATCTACCCATCGTCTGCAGCGCTAATGACCAAGCTGTCGACGCGCCATTAAGCCTCATCTCCCCCCCCCCCATCGTCTGCAGCCGGGGCATTTTCTTAGTTTTAAACCTTTAAACTCTTATACTTTTTTAATTTATAATTATAGGTTTAACTTCCGATGGCAGTTAGTGACCACCAGTTCCTTGTCAATCCGGTTGCATTTGCAGCAAACTTAGTATTATTATTATGTCAATGATTGCCAGTCCACACATTGAAGAGCTCTGGGTTATACTTGGGAGCTAAGATTTCATAGCGACTCTGGTTCATGTCACACACACGATCAGTTCACAGAAACAATCGTTCACAGACACGATCATTTCACAAAACACGATCATTTAACAGACAATCACTTCCCAGAAATTCGAATCACGTACATGCATTCCCCAGACATTTTCACAAACATTTAAAAAAAAAACCTTTTAATTTACTATTTTTTTTTATTTCTAGCTTTCCCCTCAAAATTGATGTTAATTTGTAGTGCAAACCCGTAAGACATATAGTGTTTACCCGGTATTTTGTAAAAAAAATACTGATTATACAATATTGATTATGGGTGTGTAAGCATTTTTTCTTTCAATACACCTGTCCCAATTTGATAAAAAAATTCATGGGGAATAAAAGACCCTAAGCAAAAGTTTTAATTCTATGCTGGCCTTGCTGCAGAATAAGTTAGGTTAGGTTAGTAGCCTTGGCTTGAATATACAAATAAGCGAACACTTTTCTTCACTATTGGTGAATTTCTTGGCTAGACAACTGCACCTTATTTCATGGCAGGAACACGCATTAAAAGCTTGAACTTATGTAATCACGACAGGGACGACATGTGGTCAATACAACTGGCATGCCATTTTTGTTGTAGTGCATACAGGCAAAAGCAAACGGCAATAAGCTGTATTTAACACGAAAACATCGTACAAACTTAGTGTAAGTAAGCTCTCAAACGATTGCTGTTTTATTTAGAAGACGAATACTAGATTTGTTAGTTTTACAACTGTGTTGCTTTCCTGTATTTATTAGTTTACGCATATTTATCCTCACAAGGGAAGAAATAAATACCTGTTGTCTACTTCAAACTGTCTTTACCTTGTGGTTTATTATTTGTTCTGCATAATGACATTTTTAACTCCGTCTTAAGATTCCAAATATGCAATGATGCCAAATGGAGATCTTTACGTCAGTGAAATCAACAGTGAGGATGGTAACAACTATTTCCACTGCCAATTTTTGAACAGATTAACCCAAGAAACAAAGAAAAGTGTCACTGCTGGGAAATTTTTTGTTACCGGTACGTATGAATGTCATACCATTCCACAATCCACTACATTCCTTTCAGTTAAAACGAACATTTTGTGTAAGTTTTCAAGGTTGAAGTATATAGTTTTTTTTAAAGCTGCTTTATGTAGAAGTGTGAAAATCATCAGATGACCTAAAGATGCTGATGATCAACTGCTTGTAGGTTTAAATTTTTTTTAATAATGTAAAGTATATCATTTTGATGACTGCTTTAAACAACTAGAATTTATTGATTTCGTTATATGTACATGCATTGGTATAAATAGATGACTGAATGAAGAAAAGGCGTGTTGTGGAAAGGCACGTGCATACAGGAAATTATAATAAATTGAATGATGGTGCCGTCACTGGAGAAGTGTCCAAAATAATGCAATTTTGCTGATATGATTTGTAGAGCCTCAGGGTAATATGGCGCCTAAAATCACATCAACTACAATGGCTATATCTGTAAAGCAAGGTGAAACAGCATTCATTCCATGTGAAAGCCAAGGATACCCTACTCCAACCGTGAGGTAAGTAAAATGTTATTTCAGCAAAAAATGAATCATGACTAGGCCTACTTTTAAGCTATTTTGATTGGTATCATTTATAATTAGTTGGTTGAAGAAATTTGATAACCATCAAGAGGACTTGGTTGTTAACGGAAGAATAACTAAAGTATCAGGATCTCTTATCATAGAAGATGCTCAGGAATCAGATTCAGGAATTTACGTCTGCACATCATCCAATATTGCAGGCGAGGACCAGAGAGAAACTCGGCTGTCCATAAGTGGTGAGTACTTTAAAATGAACTGTAAACAAGTCTCTAAATGAATTAAAATCGACATTTTAAAAATGTTCTGTAAAATGAACATCACCCATTATTATTAATATTATTATTACTGTTATATTATTAATATGTTATTATAATGGAAAATAAAATAATAAAGGTACTGTTTGTAAAGAAAGAGGGAAAAACAAACAAAATACACGTAAAAATAATATTCTACTACAAAATTACGTCATTATGTAATTGGTTTTTTTTTATGTAAAATAAACCCAAAAATTATGATAAAATAAAGGAATACGAATAAGGGAAACAATACAGAGGTTTAAAATGCTAGAGTGGATAAATACTTATGGAATGAGGACTAAATAATATTAAATAAGAAGTGGGAGGAAGCGGGATTATCAAACATACATACCGAATAGGTGTTTATCTTGTCCAGCTGTGCAACGGTGGTGAAGTTAGTAGCTGCTATGTAATATGGTACGCACTTGCAGACTTTCTGTCAATTGCTCTCCATAATCCAGTTAGTGCAATGAATGATCAGATTGACCATTAGTTGGTGAAACACTGGCTGTATGATTGCAGTTTACCATTGGTCGCTAATATTCCTAGCATAGCTAACACCATAGCACTTTATAGAGATACCTATCTATGTCACTCTCTCAGCACAGAGGAAGGTTATACAAGTGCTTCTTCAACAAGGGTAAGCATAACTTATTGTCGTTAACAGTACACCAATCTGAACACAAAGTGATTTGGTTTATTCCATTTCCTAACACTGGTGCTATCCTCCACAATTCTTCATAACTGTGCAGGTGGACACACTTCCAAATCAATACCTGTTCTATTCTTTGGTGTAAGTTTCAGCAGTCTCACCAATTTTTGATATCTGTTTCTGTTCAATGTCTTGGTAAATATGTATGCCAGACTCTTTTTGGTATTCTCATAATTTACATTTTCTGATGATGTGGTATTTCAAGTCAATATGCTGTGACTTCATGTTGGGCACAGGGTTTTGGCATTCTATATTGTCACTTGACCACTTGTAATAGATGCCAAATTCTCAGTACCTCCCTTATAGGCAGCTAGTGCCATATGCTCGGATTCCATAGCGAACAACGTGGTGCAAGACTGGGTTACGGACAACATCCATTCATCAGCATGCAATAACCAGTTCATGATTTATAGTCTTCTTCAACTTCCTCCCAATCACCATCAACATACGCTCCAATCCACCTTTCCATTGTATGGTAAACTATCCTGCAGTACACTGTTCCTTTCAGGTATCTCAGTACCCTCTTCACTGCAACAAAATATACCTTCACAGGATTTCAACATAACTTGTTAAGTGTAGAAACTTGCTACATCGATTGGTAAATGCATCCCTTGATAAATGAGTAATTGCATGAATAAATTCCACTTCAGTTGAAGCCTTCTTCAAGAATAATTTTTTTATTCATCGTTTGGTTCCAAACACCTTCCTCTTACTTTAACGTGTATAGACTGCATTTGAACTTGCACAACATGTCCTCGTCTTCTGGCGTGATGAAACCTTCTGGCTCACTCACATACAATTCTTTGGTCAAGTAGCCGTTTTAATAAGTCATGCGAATATCTTATTGGTGAGTTCAACATCCCTTCATTGCTGTGTATGCCACCAAAATCCATATCGTATTCAAACTTAATGTGGGGGTGTACGTGTCAGCAAAATCTTGGCCATATCATTGCGAGAACTCCTTGCAACCTCTTTACAAGGTAACGGTTAACTGTCTTTTCCACATTGTTCTTCACAATAACCGCTTAACAATAACCACTTCCCTTATATCATAAACTAGCTTCCTCGAAAGAGTCACTCAGATCTCTTGGTGTGCTGGTGTGACAACAAACCTAAAAAATTTCATTTACAATGTGCTGCTTCTGCGAAAGAGCCAATCACTACTGCTAACTACGTTTTTAAGTTTTTCTTACCAAAATAATTTTGTCTTTGTCCCCTTTTACAAGATATGTATTCATCCTCACCTGGAATAATGCATCCCTGCCTGAAAACCGCATTGTAAAAAATCCATAATCTTTCTTGAGAAAACTCGAAGGAAAATTACAAGATGGTACCCAGATTGCAATCCACGCCTTACTAAGAGCTTCTTAACATTCTCAAAT
The DNA here is from genome assembly GCA_023313725.1 of Lithobius niger. NCBI lineage: Eukaryota > Metazoa > Arthropoda > Chilopoda > Lithobiomorpha > Lithobiidae > Lithobius > Lithobius niger. The sequence goes on from JAHWFP010096233.1 coordinate 5,761, forward strand.
TCTCCAGCCTGTCTGATAGGTTTGACAGAAGCGATGCTATTGAAACGTTTGAATTCCTTAACTACTACTACATTACGTCACACTATTTCTTCGTGTAGCAATAAAACTGTCGTACAGGTGGTACAGGTACAGGTGGACTATTACTATAAACTCTTCTATCACAACTTCCCACACTGAGGCCAGAAAATAATTCTTCTCCGACCGGATTGTCCATTCATGGAGAATAATCTCCTTAATAATGTGGTTACTTCCACCTCCACCACCCAATTTAAAGCTCGTTGTTTTATGGTGTTTCTTGCTTGTTAATTTTTTCTTTTTTCTCACTTTACCATTCTGATCTTGCTGTCATCTCTATAATAATGAACAGCTGAGTCGTTGGCTGACGCTCACTCATTCGGCATAGTCTTGCTTTGCTCGAGGACCGTTTCTTGTTGCAACTCTTTCTTATGCTGCTGACAACATTCAACACCAAAAACGGTCAAGTAAATGAACAGAGTGTAATACACGTTTTTCGTAATGCTTCAGTTTATAAACAAAGGATAACTTGTTCCCACTCCCTTCATTTCTCTTCATTTAACTCTTCTTTTATCTCGTTGGCCACATTTGCTAAGCATGACACACCAGCAATGACTATGTTTAAATATGGTCCTCATGATTTGTCTCTAGACAGCTATTCTGTCAACAATACTTACACAAATACTTTTACCATTACACAAAAGAGGTATAAAAATTTATTTCAATAACTACTACAGTTACACTCCTGTCTGTTATAAATAAAATTAGAGAGATTTGTTGGCAAACAAAATTAAAACATACTAAGAAAAATTAGAATTATGAGCAGAAATACGATATGGATATGAAAAAAAAAAGATTAGAACGAACCTTTTAGTTGAAATAAATGAATTTATATCTAAAGCCTTAAGTGACAATAAATAGGTGGAAGCCTGTTAAAAGGTTTTGGTTCATTTGAAACGAATTCTATTTAAAAAATGCTAAAACATGGGATTAAGAGGTAATATAGGCTAAACAACATCATACAAAGTTACGTAACAAATAGAGAAATGGTTGTGAAAATTGAAAACACAATTAGTAGTATATTGAATGTTGACTATGGTGTAACTCAAGACTCAGTTCTGGGGCCCTTACTTTTTTATTTTACACTAATGGTTTAGAAAAAAGAAATGAAAAACCTATTTGTTTTTAGTTTCTGATCACGTGATACAAATTTCGGTAAACTATTCTGTAACTGAAATAATAGAAAATCTGCAAAATGAAAACGAATGCACATCATCCAAAATGTCATTGTATATGGACATTGTAGTTCCTAAAATTAAAGTAAAAAAAAAGAGTGTAAAATTGTCATGGCAAGCCATAATGGAGAAGATATAAACTCTAAAAAAAAAACTTGTACGCTTTCTCATAAACTAACTAAATATTTAGGAATAGTATTATATACTCACTGAATTTTAAGTCAAACACACAAATTTATTGGATAAATAACTTGATGTATTTAGCGAAAATGTATCAATAAAGACTTGTATTGAAGAACAAGAATAAAAGAATTTTATATCATGCATGGATTGACAGTCAAATACGTTACAGCACTGAAATATATGGATTCGCAACATTATTATAAATTACAAAAGCAACAGAATGAAATATAAAAGTAATTATTGGAAATAGTATTGACGATATAACACTGGTTTATAAAAAGAAAGAAATGTTAATGATAAGTAAACTGAGACATCAAACTGTTATAATAAATAATTATTTAGAAAATAAACAGACAAAAATGTAACATGGAAAAACGGAACAGAACAAGAATAAATGCACTCTCTGTGATATTCCAACATGGGCAATAAAATAAGGAGAAAGTATATGTAGCTAAGATCTTTAATCGTTTTACTAAAGATCTGTTGATAAATAATAATACAATGAAACTAAAACCAGAATTAAACAAATCATAAAGTGTTATAAAATACAAACCAAATAAAAGCATTTTAGGGATTATAAAAATACAATAATTGCTTTGAAAGTAACAAGATGATTAAATAAAGAAAATAAAAACAATTCATAAACTAAATTTAGAAGTGTCAAATATTTACAATTAAGGAATGTATAGATTTGAATAAACTGTAAGAACGCTACTGTTGCAATTCCACTTCTGTTTAAGTTACTTCTCCAGCTTGTCCCATTCTGCCCTAGATTCATCGCGTAATTTTTTTATTTGTATTTTTATTTAGCTAATCAGGCATATAGCTGCATCTTTTACTTGAACTAGAAATAATTTTTAGTAACTGACATCTTTGGTAGCAGTTAGATAAAATAAAAGGAAAAAGCCAAATATTTCTGGTTTCTGTTGCTTATGCTTCCTGTTGGTAAGTTGACAAGTCCTATCTTCATTTCAGCTGTACAGTGAAAGTCGTGCAGTTGTAGACACGGTTCCTAAGCGTGAAGAAAGCTGCGGCTTTAAAATTGTATACCCTTATTATTAAAAAATCTACTATTCGATTAGTATGCAGAGAGTGGTCTAGTGCGTAACTTCAGATTCGGTTTGGATCCAATTTTGCTGGTTTGGTCAAACCCTCTCTACAATGAGTCATCACAAATATTATTTTAACTTTAATATTATCTCATTAACTACATCATCCACAATATTCCCTTGCCACACAAACATGACATTCCTTTATCTTTTTTTAAACTTAACCTAAAACTAACCTTTTCCCGTATTGCTTTTATTCTACAGGACATGTTGTAAACGAGCCTTAGTGGTTATCTGCCTTCATCAAACTTATTAAATTAAGGTAGCACCCGCCTGAATAAAAATCTAAGCAATATATATCATTGATATTCAGTATTACTGAATCACATACTAGAAGTACTAACCCAATAAGATGCAAGAAAAAAAGCAAAGCTAAAAAATAATGCTGTTCATTCGTAGTCAAGCCATTGTTACTTCATATCAACCACAATGAAACACAATTTATAGACATATTACAACTTTTTTTCAGAAAAGCTAAGTGTATATATAGAGCCATCCAGTTTGGAAGTGGACGTGGGAAAACCAGCAACTATAAACTGTAAAATTAGTGGAAGACCTGTGAATAGTATAACGTGGCTGAAGGATGGCCAATCTACATCATTACTGGATATTGCAATTCGGACTAATACATCAATACACATAAGTTCCATGTCTTCAGAGTACGCCGGCATCTACCAATGTTTAATCGAAAACGACATCGATAGTGCATTTTCTGTAGCTAGACTGGCATTAGGAGGTAAGTCTATAGGAGAAGGTAAGTCAGTATACTGTTTTTTTTGTGAAACATATCAGATAGTTGTAAATTAATAGTATGTTTCTTTAGCGGTTCCTCCCAGACTTGTATCAGGATTTGAAGAACGAGTCCTCCAACCTGGGCCTTCAGTAAACGTCGAATGTATTTTCTCCGGGAATCCTGTTCCCGAAGTAACTTGGTTCCTTGATGGTCTTCCCCTAAAAATGGATAAAAGGATTCGACACTCTTCATCATCGATGGGTGACAAGTTGTCTTCCACCTTGACTGTAAGGCAGGTGAAGACTGAAGATGGAGGTGCTTATTCATGCAAGGCCACTAGTAAAGCTGGAAGTATAAAACATGAAAAAAGGATTAATATCTATGGTGTGTAGCTGTGTAATAATTCACCAAACAGTATGTATACTCTGTGCTTGAAAAACTAATCAGGCAATTTATGTCCTAGGCAAAATTGGATCAAGAAGCGAGTCAACAATACACGTTGTAAACTTAAAAACCATTCTGCTAAACTGTCCTTTCTATGGATATCCATTCGCAGAAATTCGTTGGGAAAAGGGTAAGCTTTGCTACTGCATAAAAATATGATACCTAAGCAATTCTAGCTAGTAAGCCAATAGTCTGGTTAGTATGCCAAAGTTCACGTTCCAATTAAGTGTTCCAGTAGAGTGTATCCTTGCAAGACCACTAACTATGACTTTAACTTGTAATTCATGTTTTTGTAGTAAATAATAAATCACAAGGTAAACTGTAAACCAAACGGGCAGTATTAAAGACTGGCCTAGTGTATCTTGCATACTGACAGGTCAGTCTTGTTTTATTGAAGACGGTTTGCTTCGTTTTTGTCATAATTCAGCTCATCATCCAAGCCAAAATAACCGAAGCAGTCATACAGATTGGTAAAAAGGTAATAATGCGGATTGCAAATCTGCTTGCATTGCCCATATTGCTTAAAATATGGGACTGCCAAATGGGGACTCAAACACGTACTATGCAATATGGTGTCCAATTGGCCCAATCGCCCGAAACTTTTATTAGAAAATAAGCCTAATTTTCGGCCCACTTGCAAAGCCCTTTTTCTGACAAGCATGTTCATAAACTTGTAAAGAAATTTTTCATATTGTCAGGTGACTTCCGAACATGTATCACAACAAGAGCATGCACAATAAATTGGTAAGGTGGGTACGTTATTTCAGGAAAGCGGACACGCAATTAAATCTCAAGACTGACCCAGGTACATGCAAAATGGAAGATCTCAAAAATTCCTTTCCATGGTTGACGTACTATTATCACATATGTTATTCAATCACTGACTTAAGATAGAATTCAAAGTTAGGTGACCTGATAGTTTGCCTGTACTAATGTCGTACCAGTGTCTAGCTAATGACATTGCATATCCCTCATCCAGCAGTCTTTTGATATCAGTGACACAGAAGAATATAAAATGCTGTATATTTTATATTCTTGTTATTTACTTTTGCAGACGAAGAGCTCTTGCCTTCCAACCTACGCCAGGAGGTTTTAACCAACGGCACCTTGTTACTACAAAATGTCCAAAAAACTACGGATAGTGGGGAATATAAATGCTTTGTAGATCAGAATGGACACACCATTGAAAGCATGATTCAACTAGTAGTGCTAGGTAAGTTATGAGCATTCTATCACATGAATAGTATTCAAGCCTAAACATTTTCTGTGCTTCTTGATTGATTATGATACACCCGTTTGATACAATAATCTTGACGTACATTTAAGCAAATGTGGGTAGCAAATGTGTAAGCAAATGTGGCCTTAGTGGAAAAAATGTACGAGAGTTTAAAAGATCATTTTACTAATAGAACTGCTTGCACGAAAATAGAGAAGAAAAATTGTTTTAAAAGAGATGATCATTGGTGTTCCTTAGGGTTCCATGCTGGGGCCTATTATCTTTTAGGTTATTGAATTTATTAAGAGAGATAATTTGTTCTGTTTCCCAATAATATTAGGTTGCTCTCCGTAAATTTTGACTTCTGTGTTGAATAACCTACAATTTGATTTTGATAATAGGAATAAGTGGTTTCGTGAAAACGATGTTTAGGTAAGTGAAACTAACCTTAGACTTAACAAGTAAAACTCCTCATATGAATCGCCCAACTAAAAAGAGCAATTTTATTCATTCAGAATTGCACAAAATTCAGAATAATTCAGAATACACTTGTTCAACTCTAGACAACCTTCCCACGACGGAATAAACACAATACGATGAATTATGTCAAAATTCGAACATGACAGAGAGATTTTAAGTGTTAAAAAATATTCATAACACTTGGAAGGAGGTCCACTTATGATATGGGATTGAAGCTTAATGAATGGTTGCTGATTGTCTTTATATAGGCGGCGAAGTACCCAAAATTGCATTGTGAAAATTTTAATTAACAATTTTGAGAACCTATTAGCCAATGAGATATAAAAAGTAGACAATTAAGAGATTTCATTGAAGGTACACAAATGTGGGAGTCTAATAATCCTTCAAAGTATCTGTCTGATAAGTTAGTCTGGTTGTAAGTATCGGCATCGATTCAAAAAAATTAAGTTTCAAAGAATGTCAATATAATTTATGTGCAATATTGAATCTGGGAAAAAGGTTTTCAACATTTATATCACAGCTAACACTCAACTGATTGCTAATTGTTATAAAACTTATCTCCAGTGAGACGGTACAAATCAAAACTTTAGGTTCTTCCTGTTTTTCTTTCCAAACCATGGTATGTTGAAAAACAAACATAATAACCAGACAGAGGTGCAATACGTAACAAACACCTTTAAAATGTAACTTCATAAACGTCTAATTGCATGGATGTTTTAAATAACCTTTTGTTTAAGTGAAATAATGCACACACTAAAGGATGCAGTTGCAAATTGCAATATTTTTTAACTTGTTTTCAAAACTCCTTGTAAAAGTATGAACCACTAATCTTCTTATAAATCAATGCCTTAAATCAACTCTTGGCACAGAATGGAACATTGTTCCACTGGGAGCAATGATATTTTAGTTGTCGCTTCTGTTTAATTTTAAATAAATGTTCATTGTTTAATTTTATCACAATCAATTAAGTAGACATATCCATGGTAGGGTGAAAAGTTTCTAAAGTGCAAAAGAAAAATACATGAAAAGAAAATTTATTTATTTTTAAACAAGTCCTTGACGAGGAAAGGAAGTTTGTTGCTGAATATTTTCAAAGTGCTGTGTTGAAGTTGTTCTGGATTGCAGGTACTGGTTATCGATCACAGATTCTGGTTCACTGGTTCTGGATCACAGGTTCTTGATCAGAGCAGAGTTAGTATAGCTGTGTGACAAAACCGCAATATGTTGTATACAGCTCTACATGTAGATTCGTAATGGCAGCATATTTTAATGGACTGTGCTGCCATTTTTTTACAGTTCCTCCGAAGCTTGCCCCATTTTCTTTTCAAGATGAACTTGTCCGTGAGGGAATGCGAGGCCGTCTTCAATGTGTTGTCTTGGAGGGAGACCTACCAATATCTCTTAAATGGCTAAAAGATGGCCAAGAAATTACTCCATCTCTAGGGGTGAATATCCGAGCCATAGATGAATTTTCCAGCATACTAACCATTGCATCCATAAGTCCCAGCCACAATGGCAACTACACCTGTATGGCCAAGAACCCAGTTGCAACAGTGACGTACACAGCCCAGCTTGCTGTCAATGGTAATCTTTTGTTTTGGCTGTTTTTACAGTTCCTCCTCAAATCCTGCCTTTTGCATTCCAAGACGATCAATTCTTCAGAGGTATGAGAGCCCAAATCGTCTGTGCTGTGAGCCAGGGTGATGCCCCTTTGCAGTTCCGTTGGCTTAAAGATGGTCAGTCAATTCCTTCTAACCTGGGAGTGGTGACTCGCAGTTACGATGACCACGCCAACTCGTTAAGTATAGAGACTGTGTCTTCTCTACACACTGGCAACTCCACGTGTGTTGTCAGCAATCTAGCAGCGACGGTGACACACACTACTCAACTTCTGGTTTACGGTAATTAACTAGCGTTTGTTGCAGTCCTGACGTTTAACAGTTTCTTTTCAAAGTCAAAAAAATTCTTAAACAGAATTGCGAAAAGTTTTGTTGTCGTATTTCATTGTTATACAGGTTATGTAAAGGTTGTGTTTAAATGTTATGCTATTTGTTTTTGTGAAAATGGGAGCTCAAGCAATTGAATCTAATGGTTCTGGTGACCTCACAGTACCTACTACCTATGCGATTATTCTTATTTATTTCAGTTGCACCTAAAATTATTCCGTTTTCGTTCCAAGAATCTGGTATTGCTCAAGGAGTTCTTGCTCGAGTTTCTTGTGTTATTTACCAAGGAGATGTGCCAATAAAAATTAATTGGTTCAAAGATGAAAAGCCAATAGACTCAATTACTGGAGTGACTGTTTGTAGCATTGACGACTATTCTAGCATACTGACAGTTGAGAAAGCTGAAGGACGTCATGCAGGAAATTATACATGCGTAGCATCTAATCTTGCAGCTACAGTCGCACATTCTGCTCTTCTTAAAGTGAATGGTAATTAGCTTACCCTATTTGGCATAGACAAATTTGTAACTTTTCCTCTTGCAGTTCCTCCAAAGATCGTACCCTTCTCATTCCAAGATGAGCATCTACTTGAGGGTATGCTTGTACGCGTATCATGTGTTGTAAGTCGCGGCGATTTGCCTTTGACAATCAGCTGGCTCAAAGATGGAAAATCTATTCCTGCAACACTTGCAGTTTCCATACGACGTTTTGATGATTATTCCAGTGTGATTTCCATCGAACCTGTCTCATCCAAGCACAGTGGCAACTACACTTGTGTTGCCCAAAACCACGCTGCCATTGCATCATATACATCAGAGCTTAAGATACAGGGTAATTTTCCTTAACAATATCAAGTATTATGGGTTTTAGCAGCTTTAGTATAACTCGGGTACATAATTTTCTGGGTGGTAGTGAAATAATTCAGTTACGAGAGAGCTAACGACAATGGTTACTAGGTTACTAGGAAAAGACTCGTGCTAGTTTAGCCAACCGATGTCATTAAGCTTTTGTATCAGAGTGTCTTGTTTTTATGCTGATCCGACCCGTACCAAATAGTATAAAACCACTACTCGATACCCGCTATTGCTTGATCTTCTGCTGCTATTTACTGGAAAAGGTTGGCTGGACAAATGTAAAACAGTCTTTATTAGTTTCTTAATTTCAAGTTAGCCGTTTTAACCTTGCAGTCGACACACCATTAAGCCTCATCCACCCTGTTTACTTCTGATTAAAGCTAGACAGAAAATGCCTCAATGCTTCATACCAAATTTCTTGTCCCTTTTTTTCCAAATTTTTCTCAAATTAAGTTCAAAAACTTTACCACATTAAAAAAAAACTTTACCATAGTAAAAATAATTTAATTTTACCTCATTCATCTTGACTAAAACGCAAATATCAGTATTAGATTATATCAGTATCGGCTTACTCTGATCTGATAATGATGATAGTAATATAGGTCAAAATGTTGTGGTCAGAACATCAGGAGTAGAAAGGAGAAAATGAGTTCTTGTGCTGAATAACATAAAGATCTGGGTGTCGAAAGGGTTTACTGCTTTTTTAAAATGTGTATGCTCTCCAAGGGTTTATGCATTATGCTAAGCATGATGTGGCTATCATATTTTAATTCATTAATTTCAATATGTTATAAGAATGAAAAATCACAAGTTCTAAGTGCCAGCAATCTTTCTTTTGCACAGAATTTAGCCTAAGTGTAATCATTTGTAGATTATTTAAGAAATCAGCCACATGTTTGATTCACACGATTGACATTTCTCCCTGAATATTTGTGGAGATGAGTCATTCTGCTGCTGCTTGATCCTTATACCTTATTTTATGTCTGTAACACTTTTATTGCTAAAAACTTATAACAATGTAGATATTTCTAACATGTAGGTTTGAAGGGTAACAAATGAGTTTGTTGCTTTTATTCTTCGAATACAGAATATCGCCACTGTATTTTGCGTTCATCAAGGTACTTTTAATTTTCCAGAAACAATGTATATATTGCACTTACTTAAAAAGGAAATAGAAGTATAAAAACCGCAGTTAATTGTGTTGGGGTTAATGAAACAAAAAATTAATAGCAATACAGGATTATTTCAACACAAAAAATGTGCCTAAAGGTTTTATGGTCCTTATTTATGATTATTACATTTCCACCACTAAACAAACGAACTAATGAATTCAGTTCGAATCTGTCATCCCTCACGATGCAACCATCTCTCAAAGCCACTAGACAGACGGCTCGTGTTAAGAGGTAACATTATTTTTTTATCCATATGGTATTCGTCTGAATCGGTTCTCACCACCCGTAGGAAACAAAAACCAAAATAAAAGCTAATTAACTTTTAAACCTATTATTAGTTTTTGAATTTGCTGTTGTGATTTGTGCTCCATTTACCTCTGTAAATTAGTTCAGTAAAGTAACTCTGTAAATTAATGAGCAGCCAGTTTCTCTTATTTATTCCTAAAACCTATATTGGTGTTGTAACATTGCTTTTTACATGCAGTCCCACCAAAATGGGCCATTGCTCCCCAAGACGTGACCATAAAAAGTGGAGAAACTGCTTACATTCACTGCAAAGCAACAGGATTACCAGTGCCCACTATAACTTGGCGATGGGCTAAAGGTGAAATAATTGCTTCACATTTTATTTTATAGTTAATTAAAAAGTCAATGCCAAATGCAACTAAAACAATATTTGAACTCATTTTTTAGGTGGTAAAGGCCAAAGAGTTCCAGTTCCATCCAATTCTAACACTTCAATTTTGTCTAACGGGACTGTTGTGTTAAGATCCATTAAGAAAGAACAGCAAGGAATTTACTTTTGCTCGGCTGCTAATGTTGTTGGACAAGAACTTAGCAAGGCAGCAAAACTGTCCGTATTAGGTATACTCACATTGCGTTATTTTACAACTCAATCTTTGAATAAGCATTTAAAATAACTAACCCTCCAATTTTTGTGTGTTGCAGCACCACCATTCTTTGTGCAACGACAACTATTAATTACTGGAAAGAAAGGGGGAAACTTAACACTACCATGCTCCTCGTACGGTGACCTACCTATCAGTTTTATTTGGATGTATAATGGAAATTCTGTTATAAATCCATTAAAGGATCAACGGTAAAGGATTCAGTATGTTTGTTGTACGATAAGTCATTGCCGCATAGTAATAACATTTTGAATTGTATAGTGGCACTGTGCTTGTGTGTACTGGTTATGTAATCTTATTTCTCCACCCTCATCTCTTCGGCCACATTCGCACTTCATTCAATACAAATGTTACTAGGTTATACCCTATGGTGAAGCTGCGTGTGCATTCCCTGGTGCCATGCACTTCAGAAAACTGTGTGACACCACTACTCCGAATCATGGATAGGAAAAACTTCGTTCTATCTATGGGCAAACAGAGGATTCGCAAATAGGGAGTTTCCTTTGGGACTTTGCCAGTGTTCTGTTGGCCGTCTTGTTTATTGCAGTCTAACATGAAAACATCGACTAAAATCTTGATTTCCACTGTATCAAAAATTATGTAGAATCTAAGACTTAGTATTTTATTAGAATGCTCTATTTTTTAGGGGCAGTTTCATAATTTTGTTAAGTGTTGTGGCATGAACATGTGGGGTGCAGGGGTCTTAAGGGAGGCGGACGCTTGTCACCCCTGCTACCCCTCCGTTTTTGCACCATTGTCCTTAGCCTAAATGGTTTTCCTAAAATGATGACCAGAAATTGATAAAAATATGTGCAGCTACCTGTATTGACATGCTCTTCACCCTATAACCATCATTCGTTATTTTCACACCTGTTGGGTATTGTGTCAGTGTCCCAATAGGTATATTTTTTAATTTGTTTTTAAAAACGTCAATACAGGCAACTGCACATATTTTTATCAATTTTTGGTCATTTTAGGAAAACCATTGAGGCTAAAGACAATGCAAAAACGGAGAGGTGGCAGGGTGACAAGCGTCCGCCTCGCTTAAGACCCCCGCACCCCGCATGCGCATGTCACAACACTTAACAAAATTCTGAAACCACCCCAGAAAAGTAGGGCATTCTAATCTAATACTAAGTCTTATTTTCTATGTAATTTTTATATAGTGGAAATAAGGATTTTAGTCGATGTTTTCAATTTAGACTGCAATTGCTTTCAATTGCTTTAATTGCTTTTAGGTATACCATGAAATTAAACAACTCTAAAGCTGAATCATTAGCTGTATCTGAGTTGACCATAAATTGGTTAGACAGGAAGGACTCGACCATCTACAAATGTCAAGCAAAGAATGAATATGGTAATAGTGAAATGGCATTCCAAGTATCTGTACAAGGTAAAACACTTGAGAACTTATAGGATTTTATGTATTAACCAAGTCATTGTCGATGGAATAAAGGTGGAATAATCGGTTCGAATTTTATTTCATATTTAATTAAAAAGTCAATGCCATATGCAAATAAAACAATATTTTAACCCGTTTTTTTTAGGTAAAAGCCAAAAGTTCCAGTACGATCCAATAATTCTAACACTTCAATTTTGTATAACGGGACTGTTGTTTTAAGATTGATTTAAAAAACAATAAAGAATTTACTTTTGCTCGTATGCTAATGTTGTTAGACAAGAATTATGTGAGGCGTCGGAAATATTAAGTTCCCAATGATCTGTAATAACTTCAATAAGCCTTTCCACGGGATAATATACTGTCATAATTCTCTAACGACAATTAACCAATGGAAAACAAGTAAAACACAGCCAATCACGCAAGTAAAACAAGTAAAGCAAGTAAAGCAACAAGTAAAGCAAGTAAAACACCAGCCAATCACGCCGCGTTAACACGGATAAAAGGAGCACTGGGTATTTATCAGTAGTGATGTCATTGAGTGGGTAGTTTTTTTTTTATAGATAAATCTTCTCATCCACGAGTTGTATTCCGAAGCTGCACAAATTCTGAGTGCATGCAAGAGGTGTTTTTATCACCTTGGGAATGTAATGAGGGGTTGAGAATATTTATTGATACTTAAACTATGCTAGGGTGGCATTTGAAACGACAATATACAGTTACCTAAGTATTATTGTTTCCCCAACGATCCATCAAAAACTTGCCGAAAACAGCCTGACTCACTGTGAAACTACTAGTCAAAGTGTTGCCGCTAATACTCGAAGCTTGGTGCTTGAAACAACAGAAGTACATAAAATATTATGCAGTACTTAAATTAACCATAAATAGTGGGAAATAATAATTGTCATAAAACTTAGTAATGTTCAGGGTCATTACTCTGTTTTAAATGTCAGAAACGATATTTTCATAAAAAATAAAACACATCTTCACTTTGGTTGATGTGCCATGACTGGTAATGTTAAGATTATTTCCACAGTAAATGACAATATATATGGAAGCATCCTTAATAGTGTTCAACAAACAACAATCTTCAGTTTCCGCTGTCAGTCTAGCTATAACCTACAAGTTTGTGATGAATTGTTGGGGAAACAAAAATATTTATAATATGGTATATTCTGGTTTCAAATGCCGCTCTCGAGTGGAGTTAAAGTGTTGATAACTGTTATCAACCCCTCGTTATATTTCCATGCTGATAAAACTACCTCCATCTAGCATTCGGTATTTTTCAGCTTCGGAATGCAACTCGGGGATGAGACCATTTGTCGATAAAAAAAAAACTATCGTGACATTACTACTGCTAAAAATTTTGTATGAACTTGCTTCTTATTAAATCGATAAAATAGATTTTTTTCCTGTGTATTTGAGTTTGAACTGCACGTGGACTTAAAATGGATCAACAATAATCATTTAGCAAATTTGCCAAAAAGGTGTACCAAAATACTGTCATATCAAATCATCAGTTACTGCCTAGTGAAAAAGCATTGAACCCAACCCTTGATTTGATATTTAATCCGGAGAAGGTTAAAAGACTCCTTCTCGCGACCTTCCAGTAGCAATCCAGAAATAAAAACAATAGCTTTCATGATGAAAATAGAGAGCTTCGCATTTGTGTAAATTGTACTGCATGGACTTCAGCAAGTCTGCAACTTTCTTGTAAGCTTGAAAGAGAGCAAATAAAAAAGGTTTTTTGATTTGGTTACAAATGTGGTTTAATAATAAAAAAAAAGTTATTTTTTATTCCTTCGCTTCATTAACTAATATGGCTGAAAGGTCGATAAACCTATATCGAGTTTAGGTATGGCCAAATAGTGGTAATGGCTGACTTGCTGATTATAGCTTAGCTAATTCCAGTGACGTGTGATTTTGCTGTGGTGTTTTTCGTCCCTTCACCAAAGTATGATTTACATTAGTATACTTTATGAGACAGCACATGGTACAACATAAGTAGTGATGATTCATATTAGGTGTTGTTTTCATTACTAAAGAACATGTTTATTTAATGTAGTGGTTCACGTCTTCTAGAAATTCCCGATGCACCTCTAGTTCGATTTACCCACGAAAGTAACCAAAGTATAGGGCTTTCTTGGAATCAGTCACATGATGGCAACAGCCCTATTACCAATTACATTGTTCAATACAAAAAACAAACAGGTGAGTTTCGTTCTAAGGTAATTCACAATCCTGTATTTAGTTGTCTGATACCAACTGTCAACACTGCTTGGATTTTAGACAACTGGCAAAACAGAATGATGAACCTCACCGTTTCTGGAACTACAGTGAACGTAACAGGACTTCAACCATCAACTTCATACCATTTTAGAGTTGCTGCACAAAACAGTGTAGGCATTGGAGCATACAGTGCCATTGTATCTGCTACCACAGAGGAAGGAGGTAAAGAGAGTATTAACTGTATGAATTTGTTATTGTTATTTCGCAATGAATGTTTTTCAATTATCATGTTGTACTAGTGCCCACCGGTTCTCCTCAAAACATAGAAGTTGAATCAACAGACCAGGAAACCCTGAGAATAACATGGAAGGTAATTCTTACTGCTACTAGGAAAATATTCTTGGGTTGCACAACCTTTAAAACAGTTTAAATTAGCATTGTTTTATCCGTATTTCAGCCTCCACGTAAAAGTCAGTGGAATGGTGCCATCCGTGGCTACAACATTGGTTTCAAAATCGAAGGATCAATGGATACTTTTACATACAACAACCTGGAGGTTCCTGAAGATTACACTGAAGATCTAATATATCAACTTACTAATCTGAAAATGTTCACGCAGTACAGTATTACCGTGCAAGCATACAATAAAAAAGGGAAAGGACCAGCTTCTGAACCAGTGGTTGCCATGACATCAGAAGATGGTGAGTCAGAATGAGTGTTTCAAAATGGCTGATCAAAAAGGCAGATTTTTGTGTAATATAATACATTTTGATAGTCCCTAGCAGTCCCCCTACAGGTATTCGTTGCTCAGCCTTATCATCAAGAAGCATTTACGTACTTTGGGAACCACCATCAGCAGAATCCATAAATGGGATTCTTCGTGGATTTAAAGTGATGTACAAGCCAGTTGACGAGTGGTATGGTGAGTATTAACGTATAAAAATAGTTCCAACTTAGTTGTATAAAGCGATTTACCACAAAAAAATGGGTTGAATTTGTTTAAGCAACCTTGTTTTCTAACGAATCTTTCCAAGTTGGACGATTTTTTTTTAGTTCTACATTATTGTAACCAATTATTTTACCACCTTTTTTTTTTTATCAATAATGTCAGTATCTAATTATTGTTCAAATGGTGTTGCAGTCATAAATAAGTGGCTGCAGCAAATTCATAGTCACATCCGGTTTTCGATACACTTCTGCCACTTACGAAAATCTTGAGGTGGACATCATGCGCTGCAACAGCGCTCTCTATTACATAATCTAAAAGTAGTGACTGTCATTATTACCGATTAAAATTGTATCAGCTTTTAGGCCTATTTTTTGATTTTACGCATAATTGTCAATTTTTAGGCCTAATTTTTACCTGCAGTTTTACTTGCAGTTTCGTAAGCAGTAGCTAATGGAGAACTGGTTTCGACAGTATGCTTATTAATTTAAGCAACACGGTACAGAGACTTTACGTTGCCGTGAGAACGTAATTTAACGCCTAATTTTCAGCTTTTAAGCCGAATTTTTTTTCACCTCCCATTTAAGTTCGTAAGGCGCAGCTCACGGAGAATCTGGTTCGAGAATAGGCATATTCATCCATGCAACAGATGTTGAGACTGTTTTGTGTTGTTAACGAAGTCATTTTGTTTTCATGGTTGCGTGTCTTCCTTGTAGTGTTTAAACGCGATGATCAAATGTTATTATGTCATTTAGTTACGGCAAAAAGCCCATTAGCTATAAGGAAGCAACAATGTTTTAATCTGCCGAATTTTTGAACCAATATTTTGTCGGTGAATCTAACGGTGAAAACCGTTTGACTCTATACGGTACCGTTCTGAAGTTGAAAAGGTGAAGGACAGACGGACGCACGGACGGATGAAGTCGTCGCAATTTTCTTCTCAGCCATTTCGGCTGTACAGGACTCTAAAACTACACTGAAGTATTATGCATTTTGTAGATAATAAACACGTGGTACCTTATACTTCGCAGAGTTTCATAATTTAGCTCCCTTATAAAAGTAGGATTAAAAGTTGAAAGTAATAAAAACTCATTACAACCGTACAATCCATTGGAAGGTCGCCACATTTTTTATCCCTCAGGTGAATAAATATGTGGCAACGTTCTAGAGAATTGGACCTCGTTTGTAATGAGTTTTTATTTTAATTTTGCCTTATTCCCTTATAGTGGAGCCACATTGTAGATGCTTTCTCTAAAATGAAAGGTACCATAGCGACGTGCAATTAAGCTTCTTTCCCCCGTCCCCCCCCCCCCCCCCCCCATGTTTTCATCCCTCTGGTCCATAGTGCTTAAGTTTGTGTTTGTAATTTATACGCACATTTAAAGGCACATAAATCCCTCCGTTCTGGCCGCTTTACTCTGCGTCACCTATGCTAAAATATAGTTCAAACGACCGCAGCGCGCATTGCTCTACGACACTAGTTAAACTCATTTCGGGGCCTCGGCAACGTGACACATCGTACGACCAAGTCGTAAACGTGAGCGAAGGATTAATTATCCTTCCTCCAGGGCCGCGGCTTGCCAGTGATGTGGCGGGAGTTATATACCGCTCGGACCGAGCCGTTTAAAACAAGCCTAATAACATTCACGCGCCACTACTGACATCTGCATCGTACCCTTAGACCAGCAAATGAAAGGTAAATCAGTTTATATAAAACTATTTCCGGTAATGTATCGAGTAAAACTGTTAAAATATACCGGAGGGAGTTATGTGCCTTTAAAAACCAAGTTTCTTTAATTGGTGTATTTAACCATTTAATAAATCCCTTGCAATAAACCTTTTATGTAATTTGATAATAAAGAAGTGTTTTTTTTTTCCCAGACTCAGCTACTCAAAGGAAAATTGTACAAACTGCTAAGATTACTTTGCAAGAGTTGGAAGTTAACACAAACTATACAGTTCAAATTCTGGCATTTACAAAAGTGGGAGATGGTGCCAAAAGTGAGCCTGTTTTTTGTAAGACTCACGAGGATGGTAATTTTTAATTTTACATCATACTTAAATACGTACATAAATACATAAAAGTTGTGGGTTTTCAAACTATTTGTTGATGTATTTGCTTAATTTTACAGTCCCCGAAGCTCCTCAAGACATTAAAGTCCTTCCATCATCATCTGACTCAGTTGTCGTGGCCTGGAAATCACCAAAGAATTCTAATGGTGGCATCACAAAATACAATGTATATTATAAAACCTTTACAAGTGGACAAGAGGTTTGTAAATACAAACTTTTGAAAATCGTGTTCTGTAATCGGAGTCAAATTAATGAACATCGACATTTGTTTCTTAGTCAAGAACTAAATGAAAAACTTAACCTTAGCAAAGCTTTTTTAATCGAAATGAGTAAAATACAAAGACTGCTTCTGATTACTTGTATCTCATTGATGACCACTACAACATTGCAGGAGCCGTTTTTAGATCAACTGGGAATGAAGGGGCAACTTTATCATTTTTTTTATTTATTAATTTATTAACTTGTTACGAAATTTTGAACCAATTTCTAATTGTTGAGTCTGCTTATGGTCAAAGCACAACTCTTCTATGAAGTTGCATGATGCTGAGAACATAAATAAAAACTAATTGTGAGATGTTGCCACCTGTTCAAATTACAAATGAGTCAGAAAACTGATTGTAATATTATTTATTTCATTATTCAGATATAATTATTTCGGACATTCAACTTAACATTTAATACAGGTTTACTGGTTTAATGGTTATGATACAAGTAAATACACATTCTTTTTCTGTGATAATGAAACTTGAAAATCTGAAATACAGACGAAATGTAAGGAAGACTAGTGCGAAATTTCGAATTTATCGTTGCTGCAACAGAAAGTTTCCTACAAGTTAATAACCTACCTGATACACTTATTTACTGCTCTTTTCATAAATTCCATAGAAAGTTTTTACCGGTTTTGTTTGCATAAATGGGCGTGAATCTTTAAAAAAGACGAATAGGATGAAAAATATTTTGGGTTTTCTAGTTTTAGCCTACTGGTGCTGCTTCACTTCAAGGAGTATTAAATGTTTCATTTCTGGTTCATTTATTCGTGTAATATTATTATTATTTTCTGGTATTTCAGAGATTGAAATTTCTTCCTGTTGCATGTTTTGGTAGTATAAAATATAGGCTCTGCAATTTTTTTAGTTGGGATAAAAATTAGTGGTGTACCAGTACCATAATTAAGAAGTTAAACATTTCTAGGGAATTGCCTAGAACATGTTGAACAAGACTCTGTGTCTCTTTGAAGGAACGAACCTTCATCCCACTGTCCTCCCACCTAGATTTTGAGAAGGGGGTCAGATTCCCTGCAAGACGTTGAGTAAACCAGTAGAAATATTATCACGAATGAAGACTCCACATAGTGATACGATATATCTGGGATGGTAGAAGACAAGGCAGCATGTGAGCTGCGTTTCTTTTACACTGATCAATGGGCCACAGGCGCAGATCCGTAGGAGAGCAACTGTTTCCCCATGGATCGGCATAAAATAAACGTAGCTTGCAGCCTTGTCCTCTACCATCCCGGATGAAGCGTTTCATTATATGTGGTGTTTATTCATACATACCAAGCTTAGCAGGATGGTGGCAAGGAATTGAAGTCGTGGTTAGGAACTACTATGCTCCAGCAACCCATGGAAAGATTTGTGTAGTTAGGTGGGGATTTTTCTCTTGTCAATATTACCACTGGTTTACTCGATATCTTGCAGGGAATCTGACCCAATCCCAGAATGCAGGTAGGACGACAAGTATTGTGAAGGCTCTCTTTCCTTTCAAAAAGGTGCAGGAGCCATAGTGCCTGAACTCCTTTCAGGAGAGTGAAGCTTAATCTTTAATTTTCAGATTGCGTTAGGATTATTTACAGGACACCATTGTGAACGTTGTTCAACATGTTCTCTGCAATTCCGCAGAGATGTTCTACTTCTTAATGCCCGATGTTTAAGCTGTTGCGTTGTTATCTGCAGACAATCAGAACTTGCATGCTTACCATAACTGAGATGCTACAACGATGTGCCTAATTGTATGCTTACTATAAAAGATATGATACAATTGAAGACAAACATTCGTAGTTTTATGGTAAGTAGTCATTCTGGGACTTTAGCAAGTAATAGCCAGCAGTGGACCCTAAGCTTAGAGTCCGGTGGTCACCTACATAGTCAGTCTGCCATCAATCAGTATTTATGGGGCCCTAGCTAAGAAAGGGCAACTCCATTCTTTAACAGCCAGAGGCAGCGGTGGGATTTTGGCTGCAAAAATGTCTACCACCTTGGATCGTTCAAGTCACTGTTAACAAGTTTATTTTTGCGTACGGTAAATAAGTTGGAGTTTTTATTACATGTCCATACCATGGCAACACATGGCTGTAACCCAGTCTTTAAATAAAAAAGTGTCAACACAATCGCAGCATTAAAAAGGCGAAGTTATAAACCGAGACTCTTAACTCGCGACTTCAGGTTGGGGATTGAGGCTTAATGGTGTACTGACAGCAAGATTATTACCTAACCTCAGTCACATGCAGTGTCCCTGGATTCCAGTGAACCACTTTACAGAGATGTTAACCAAACCCCAAATCTAGATCAAATGGTACATCAGTACCTCCTGCGAAAATTGAAGAACCCCTAACAGGAGGAGGACAGAAGCATCTCAATTGAAATGCTATAGCCCGCGGAAGGCAGAAACAGAGACGAACACCATCCAGATGGTGACAACCAACAGAAAAGTGATGGCCCGTGAGAGGCCGGTGACACCAATGACATTCAGGAGGGATAACCCCCCTTAAAAAGAAGCAGTGAGTATGGTAGGTGTGACCACTATGGAAACAGGCTAACACCACCTCTTCCCGCTAACAGCGGCGACAAGCCGAGTGCCACTCTTGGAGAGTGCCTTTAATAGCCCACAATTTATTACCGTATTGTTTGTCCCACAAGGCTTGCCAACAAGCGAGTGATCCGATGGAACCAGCATAGAACCCTATCGAGGGGACCAGAAAGAGCCCTTTCACTGCAGCATCAGCTTACTCATTCAAGCTTTTCCGACATGGCCCTGGATTCAGCAGAAAATCAGTCTTCTGATGGCCAGGCAAGTGGAAAAGAAGAGCTTGGATTCACTGTGTCAAGGGGTTGCGAGGGTAGTATGTCGCCAAGTACTCCAGGGCTAATTACTTCAGAGAGGATGGTGGTTG
>JAHWFP010096241.1:0-22402 GCA_023313725.1 Lithobius niger
AGTGCGTATAGATCAGTGGTTCTCCCACTGACGCGTCGTCTGCTCGACGGTAGCCACAGCCATGTAACGTTCATATTTAAAATTTGTGCTACGTTGCGCTCTGATGAAGGTGAACGGCCTCTTGTTTTCACCGAAAATTTTATGAGGGAACTTTTGGTGGTTGTAGCTGAACTGGTAAAATTTTCTGAAGGTGGTATTTTGTTATTATTCTTGATTCTTCGTGATGTTGACAATAAGCCACTGTAAACGGCGGTTGCCGATCATTCAGTAGTGAGCACCACTGATCTACAGCGTGCGTTGCATCTGAAGTACCAATTTTTTGTCAAGTTTGACACGAGCGTTGGCCGTACCAGTCTATCAATGAATGCATACGCAGGATTTTGGATGTTCTTAAGCGGCACACCATCCTTGCGGAAACGCTTGATCGCCAGTGACTCCAGTGCCCCGAGATGGTAGGTGAAGAATAATTCCGTTCTTCTCCTTTGCTCTCAAGTGGCTCCTACATGTTCTTTGAGACGCGCATGGAGTTTGCGATGTTTCTCCAATGTAAACTGCGTTACAATCGTAGCAAGGGAGTCAGTATATGATCCAGCTTTCCAAGAGCAGGCGGGCCCGACGGCCAATATTAATAACGTCGCCATACAACTCCGCCTTAGGGAACCAACTTCTTTAGCAGACAAATTCGCATCATCGAAACAAACTCAATCACAAATTGGTCTGGAGTATGCCTATGTATAGCGTGGCCAGACCATATATAGACACTCCGCCATCTTGTTTTTGTCTTTTCACTTTCTTATTCATACTCATCATAAGTGCAGCTCGTGCTAAACCACTTTCGGACAAAAACTCCGCACAGTGTATTTTTCCACAAGCCACCCAATCTCCTCGGTGGAAACATAGCATACTTCACACATTTTTTTCGCCCAAAAATTTCAGCTCACTTCACCATTACACATGCCTGGTGCTATTGAAGCCACTATACGAGCCTGGCGTTAACGAAGTCCGCCATTACGCACGCCTGGTGCCCGCGGCAATGATTTTCCGCCTGTGCTATTCACCATACTTCGTAATCGGGCACAACCGCCAATTTAGCAACTGTACAGACACATGGCTTGTACGTATTTCACAATTATCACTCCAGGGGAACCTCAGACTCTCCCCCAGCCTATGGGATGGACTGGCCCAAATTACTCAATTTTTCCACACCAAAAAATCCTCGGTCTCTCACACCAGCCTGTTGGGTGGACCGGTTCAAAACGGCCTTCCGAAAACTACCCATTTACTCACCAGAGTGTCACCAATTATTCCAAGGCCAGCACTGCGTGCCTGTCTCGAGTCTCTCAACACAGAATCTGCCCAATTTCCCATGGAATCGCTGGCTTCCCGATACACAGCCGTGCTAGGGTTAATATCACCTCCATATTCACCAGCCTATTTTCGCAACAGCAGACTATTACCATAACAGGAGACCTTGGCCTTCCATAACTTCATCGCAGCCAACTGGTAATCCGCATAAACCTCTCAAAATTTATCAAACTGCAGAACCAAGCAAATACCAGGGGTCGAAATAACCAGGAGCAAAGTGCAATTTGCACTCCAGAATCGCCAACTTGCACCTCAACCTACATGCTGGAGTGCAATATTTGCACTCCGCAGCTCAACACGTGTACAGTTAGTGTTAAGTACTGTTGATGGATGAGCAATGCTTGACAAAGTGCAAAAATGTTGTGCACAGATTAAAAATAATTCTGTTATTCCCTGTCAGCACAGCAGAAGTTAAACAGGGAATTTCATGTGCCAAAAGAATTATGGGAGACTTGCGCTGCAAGTTAGTAAGTTACTCCTGCATCGGTGACCTACTTCGAATCACTTTCAGCGAAACAAATACAGCTGACCATGATGCTGAACCAGCAATAACTAGGTGGGCAAATGCTGGGGAAAAGGTCATAAGGTTTTAGGTTAGCATGAATTGAATTTTTTTCGGGAGGGGGGGGGGTTTAGGTACATTTACTGCACTTCAAGTTGGTGTTCTGCACTCCAGGGTTAGTTCTGGAGTGCAAATTTTGCACCTGGTCCAAAATTTTAAAATTCGACCCCTGAAATACTACCACCCGAAACCAAACCATGACCACCTCGAGCCGTGGCAAAAGAAGCAGTGCTGTAGAAGCACGAGGGAGCAGGGAGATACAAGATCGGAAGTGACGTAAAAATTGCATAAATTAGAGCAATAATTTGATGCAAGTGAGTAAGATCAAAGTACCGAAAGCAAAAGGGATATCCCACTTTGTAACAAAGTGAAGAGCATTTTTTGAAGGAGAAAGCTGTTGCTAAAGCAACTGCAACTAATTACACAAACTCTTAAACTAGGTACTGAACCAATTTTGCGACATGCAACAGCGAAACTTGTTAAGAGCCATTCTCATACTCGAACTACCCACCTATTTAAAGAAGTTGTTGTAGCCAGTTATTAAACTACAGTGTACAAAACAAAGACTATGTCAATAGTAGATAGATAGCAAAAGTCTGCATTGTACCAAGTCAGTCAAAAGACTTTTTAATGCCTTCCTTCCTCCCTCCTTCATAGAAAGGCTTTGACCACTGAAATTACATTTCTGACAATAGAATGAAGTACTGATCTTAAGATGGCGAGCAAATGATGGGGTCAAAAGAGAGAGATCATCTTGTCACCTTTTAAATAAAATTCTGTCTCCATTCTTTTGAAGAACACACATGGACTCCCAACGATAGAAACATGTGCATAGTTAAGCTAAGGTATGGTAGTAGGCACAGCAAGAGGATGAAAGGAAAACATTGATGTTGGCTTTAAATTTTAGTTCTAAACTCAAAAGGAGTACCTGGCATGTGTTTGCAGGCCTCAATGTAAACGATTCATTTGCTGAGTGCAAATTGTTGCTCTCCTGAGTGGCTACTTTGGCGCAAATTGCTTGTTTAGGGACTCAAAGTGTTAAGAATCCGTTCAATACATATTCACTTTTTTGTACGAATAATATTTTTATTGGTAAATATTCTACTGTATCTGACTTTTTCAACTTATTCTGAACTTGTTTTCAATTTATGTAGTGTTACTATGCTTCTATTGAAGAATGCTCCTCACTGTCCTCACAGTTACGTGAGGTTCAATATTAGTTAGCTGTAAAGAAATAATAAAAGAAAAAAACACGGGTTCCTTCGCAAACATGTGTTGTTTCCATGCAAAGCAAGGCTGTCACTAGTGGGTAATGGAAATTGTTTCTACAAGTTGAGTTTGTTTTCTCAGAAAAATGATAGAACAATTAACTTGTACAAAAAAAATGTCAAGTTTTTTTTTGTATTGGAACTATTTTTAGATTTAGACAATTTTCGTGCCACTGGGATCTTTTTGTGCCATTCCACCGTCTTATCTCTTGCCAAGATGGGCACATTCACGGAAAGAATAAAAGTTTGTGTTCCATTAATCCAACTGATATGCATTTTTTTTTGCCTTTGCTTCACTAATGACGTATTTTCGTAACTGGGTCCGCCATACATATTCGTCAAGGAAGAATGAAGGGATCCAACCTCAACGTTTGGCCTTACCTTGGGGAAAACCACCAAGGGCTTCATAACCCTTAATTCTGCGGGGTCAGATGTATAATCTTAACGGTGTAGGAGTTTTGTGAAACACAAACGACTAATTTGTCCTGGTGGTACTGTAAATGTAAGGCAAGGTGACCGGAAGGTTAGCACAGCTATCATTTGTATCAGAGGTACTGCATTCCATCTCAGCCTTCCCCTGGCATTTTTGGGAACAGAAGGGCCCTGTAATGCTTCTTGCTTGTGATGCCCTGTGATGCCTTGACTGTGGCATGTAAAAGATCATATGAATTTCCGATTGGAATTACCTAGCAAAATTGTCCCTCTAGATTTCTGGCACTACGGCTTCGGCTTTCTTAGTTGCTTTCCTCCTTGTATGAATATCGCTAGTCTTCAAAATCCCCCACTGAGAAAGACTGAAAAGCACAGTACGGCTGGAGTCTGTGGCCAGCGGTCTGCCCAAGTGGAGCAGTTGGTACAGCTACTGGTTTAGTAAAAGGAAAATACGAAAATACTGGGTTCGAGTTCCAGCTGGGACAGTTGTCTTATCTTTTTCTCGTATTAGAGCAGACAATCTCGTAAAACCAGTCTTTAATGCCGACTGTCGGCTTCAATCACCATTTACGTCGCAATAAGATTATTTATTCCTTGTTGCACTTAGTAACGGCAAGAATTTATAGGGTTTGGCAGGAGAATTTGTAACTCTAAAAAATCCCTATTGAAACATGTTACATTCGCCCTTATTAGTTCAGTCCGAGTTTTCAGAGGGCGCCACGTGTTCCATCTGGTAATTTTTGCTTATTTTACAGCCGAAAATTGAAGTAAACTAAACTACAACTAAGCTAGGCTAAATGATAATTAAATCTAAGCTAGTTTCGTTTAGTTTAGTTTCATTATACGCTAAAAACTGAGTAGAAATTCCCACATAAATCATGTGGCGCCCTCTATAAACTAAGACTGAACTAATACGAATGTATCCAAGACTGGGGCTCAATCACAAATTCTCCTTCCCAACCCTATAAATTCTTGGTAACGGTAAGTTTCGAAACTATGAAAATTCTGGTACGAACCATACCTGGTTGCAGTTAAAGGGTCCCAAAAAGTTGTTGAAGTATCGCTGCTCAGTGTGGCCACCCATGCGCATGGTTCACCTTTAGCTTTACTGCCAATACAAACGTATGCATCCAGGCCAAATCCTAGGAGGAGTGAGCACAACAGCAATGCGTGCTCTTCACAGCCCTGAAAATAGAGTACAATGGGGAAATTTCAGCAAACAAATTAGGAGAAACGAAGTGAAACATTTACGCTTGTCTTGTACAGACACCATATCATTACAAAAATGTAACAGAATACCTTCCAGTGCATAGCTAACATAAATCAACAGTGGATAATATGGTTAAAAAAAACTAGGCTAGCATGGCAATCCCCTTATGTAAAGCGAGTGATAGGTAAAAGAAACACATGGGCTGAACGAATAATGTAAAGAATTGTTGCTTTCAGATGCTTTGATGTTTATCTGCCAAACCAAGGCAGAAACTCAGTTGTAAATTCTAAATTCCTAATGCTAGTGTGCATAAGCATTTATCCATGGCCCTCAATATTTTAGGAATTGGTTGTTTTTTAATGATTTCCTGAAACATTTCAATTTAGATCAGTGAGCTTGGTACTTCTGTCAGAAGCTTATGTGAAGAGCTGAAGAAGGCCGTCGAAATTATTGGTCAGATACCAACTACACAGATACGATATCGATCCAGTTTTGAGAATATTGCTGATACCGGTACCAATATACAAACTTCATCCATGATCTTTTATCAAACTGTTCTTCAAAAGTTTAAGTTATTTAAATAAAAAAAAATTTAAATTACAACCAACAGTTAAAAGATAGCTTGGAAGATGGTTAGACACTTCCTGAGGACCAAAACGCCACAAACTACAAGTCGTAACCTCTAACGCTTTCAGAGTTATCAATATTTCAGCAAAAGTTGCCTAGGCCTATAACAATGCCACAAAAATCAGCAACCAATCCTATCCAGTACTGGCATCGGTGGAGGCTTACTGATCCTTCCCCCTCTCCTCCACAAATAAAACTGTACAATCCCTCATACAATTGTTCCAAGCTTTCTATTAATAATGTATTAAAAAAAAAGTACGTAAAATAGCCACACTTTAATTTTTATTTACTTCTTGTCTTTCATCATTTTGTTTCATTTTATTTAATTGAAATGATTGAACGAAATGTAATAAAATTAATCAAATGAAAAAACGACCTAAAAAATCACCCCTCCCCCACCTCTGGAATTTACAAAACACAAAATGAGTCATGAGCAGCTCAGAACGAGACGTTAAAGTCCATTCCAATCCAATCATCATTCTTCTAGGCTAAGAGAAGCGTAGATGCCATAGACCATTAGATGGCAGAGCTACTATTGAACAGCTCCATTTAGACTTCCACCTGGTCCCGGCCCAGCTGCCCAAAACCAGACACAATAACTGAGGGTTATTGGTCGATCGTTTAGTTATATTTCAATACAAAATACCTTAATTTTCATTTTTTATTTTTTTTTTTTTTTTTGGGGGGGGGGGGGGGGGGGGGGCTGCTGTAAATCCAACAGTATCTTGGGTTTTTTTTTATCTGTGCAATGCATGCGGATATAAACTAAATCAACACAAATAATTAATAAGGTACTTACTCACCCCTTTGTTGAGGCACAGGAATGTGTGGAGGTGTGACCATCGTTCCATTCGGGATCCCTTGGCACCAGCAATAGGACTGACTGCCTCGTGAGGGATAAGTGCTACAAACCAAGCAGCATCCCGAGGAGTATCGAGCAAGCGCCCAGCTGTTAATGGCCAAACATACTGGCTTACAGGATGTGACGAACCATTCTCATCTTGAGCAAAGATCTTGACGTATCGTTGTTCATGGCTGGCTCGGATCTCTAAATACTCCTGCCACCATTGCTTGACGTACACAAAAAAGACACGTTCTTGCTCAGCCTTCCGAGTACGTTCAAAGGTCAGCTGAGTGGCGACGGCATCTACGGCAAGTGAACTTGACACGGTTGGGACCAACTCAAGATGAATTTCCAAGATTCCAACTGGGACTTCATTTGCCTCTCCTGCAATTGAGAAAGTAATGCATCATAATGCGCAACACAACAGGGAAACAACAATCCTTTGACAAAGCACTCCAACAGTCCAACAGTTATGGAATATTCTTTATTTCTGGCAAATCATTTTTTTACTGCCAATTAGGAGTGTGAGAGGAGGAATCGATTTGGGAGGAATCTAAGTTTAGGTACGTTACTTATTTCTGCTAATAAAAAGGTTGAGTACGTTACGTGTTTCTACCGATAATGATGTCGTTAACTTTAAGACGCTAACGAATTCTCAGTACCGCATCCAACGAAACTAAACTGGTTTGTAAATAAAAGACATGAAAATATATCGAGTTTTACCATCACAAAACAGCAACTTTGTTCTTGACAAATTTATATACTTACAAACCGCAATTGATTTAGTGGTAAACAACAAAATGCTTCGAACTATCTTGGGAATTCATTTCAGAATTTAAATTTTCCATACTAAAACACACATTCACAACTCGAAAAATACGTTTACCGTATTTTTGCAAATTTTCAACAGGTTTGAATCCGGTATAATTCCTGCTGTCTTCGTCAAAAGACGACGTCACAAATACCGGAGGCTACGACGACAGCAAGATCAAACACCGACAACGATGCGCAGCGAGATGCAAACCAAAGTAACAAACTTTTTAGTAGGCCTGACGAAGACGGCAGGAATTAATACAGGATTCAAAGCTGTCGAAAATTTGCAAAAATACAGTAAATGTGTTTTTCGAGTTGAGATTGTGCATTTTAGTACGGAAAATTTTAATTATGATATAATGGTGAGGTGAGGTGAGGTAACATATTACTTTATTTTATTTTGTTTAATTAGTTTAAGACTACCAGGGACACCTTTTTTAAACTGGTGTCGAGGTTGCACAAGTGATCAATAGGAGGTTGCACTGAGTCGCAAAAGCACGTATCTTTTCTTAATCCAAAATTTCTTAGCGACTTCACGATGTTACGATATATGTACTATGTGACGCGATATATTTCTATCCGACATGTTGTATTCGAAATTTGCGATATCGCCCATCCTAGCCGAATCAAGTTTACAGCAAGTTAAACTGCAATGTACCCCTGTATTTTAGTTTGAAAAAAAAACGATTATTGGTATCGGATTTGATACGACAAAACTTATGTTGCTAATTTGTGAACCCTTATCCTTTCTCAGACACAAGGAACGTGACATCTAATAATAACGACATACCTACACCATGCAGCTCGATGCTCATAAGTGTATGACCACTGCCACAAGTCAAAACTGAGCGCCATTCTAGATGGTGAGAGGCTATCAACGTCTGGCGGCCTTGGGAGTCTCGTCGTATCAGCACAATGTGCAGCGGGCAGCTAATAGCAAGGAGATCAGCAGCACTCAGCTCATCTAAGAAATATTAAATGGTGACATTTATAACTTTGTTGCGTCTACGAAAATATAAGCCTAATAACCTACTGACAATTCTTGTAAATGAATAATCCGTTTACACCTCGTATCTCATTCACAATCGTGGTCCATGCATATTCCTTTTAACATATGTAGTTGATATAGAATTTTCAAGTTCTTTCTTGGTGATAATGTAAAGCAGACCCTTGCTATTTTCTGGAATGGTTTTGTCACAAGTGAACAGGACTGCTGCGTGGAATGAACGGGAACAAGAGTTTGAAGACAGTAGACACCCTTTCTGCCAGATACGAACTACTTACTTGAATTATAACTAGAAATGCACTGATGTTGGCATCAGACATCGGAAACAGGCCATTTTGGGCTACATCAGTCATCAGTCAGTTTTGGCAGCAGATGTTAAAACATCGGAAATTCACAATTTTATTAAATCATTTTGTGACAGATGTGCTTATAACTAATTTCTGGGAGCTAAATTTTAGGCCTACAGAAAATTTCAGTTTTATTTCTGAAATCCTCTTAATTATTTAAGAAAAAATCTAACTTAGTTTCACTTTACTTTCTTAAATATCGGATCACCAGTTATCAGAATCGGATATTGGCCGATATTTTTTTTTAGGTATTTGAGCACATTGGTGCATCCCTAAGTATAACGGCCAGTGAAATTGTGCTTCCTTTTTGTTTACATGAGCGGAGAATAATTATGTCATTATAAAAGTGGTACGTATTGCTTGTTTGTTGTTCGTCTGAAAGACCGTAGGTTCGGCTGTTTTACTTTAGTTGATACTCATAATCACAAAAATTTTCTGCAAATTTAAGATCCACAGTATAAAACGCACAACCCAAAACTAAATGTTTACAGCAAGAAACTTCGTTGGAGTAGTGGAGGAGTGCTGGAGTGTGTACAATATGATACAAGTCTCTTAGACTGTTGCCTGAGGAAGCCAACCAGTACTAGTGTTGTCGAAAATTGGCAAGTTTTGCTGGAAGCTTGAACTATTTTGGTTTTGCGTTTTAGACTGAAGGTCTTAGATTTGCAGGAAATTTTTGTGATTATTGTTTGTTGTTCTTTATTCAGAACAACTTAACACACAAACCACACAAATTTAAAATGTATGAAGCATAGATCACCTCACATGTAAACAGTGGAACTGTATTCATGAGGTTAGATTTTGACTGGTTACAATATGAAATAATCTGAGCACACCCAAGATGATTCAGGACATTTAAAGAAAGTATCAACGTAGCTCATTCAGCAATAGGCATAAAAACTGCGCACAAGAGAGTTCCTATTCGAATGGAAGTATCTGCAGGACCCAAGCAAGAACACACTTTTGCACACTAACCATTTTTGTTTTCCTTAATGTGATCTGCAATTCAAATTGTAGAGCATACAACCAGAAGCAGAAGTACAAGCAACAAAAGTACTGTAGTGACTATCACTACGTGAGATGTTGAGCAAAACCTCTGAAATGGGATCAAATTCCGAGGCATTCCACGAGAAATTGAAACAAAAAATTCCACGCTGTAACTTGTGTTCAATGTAGAAGCCAAACCTGAAGTAGTTAAACCTTGTTTAATACGGAATAATCATGACCAGATTTCGGTTACATTATAACGATCTTTATCAACACTAGATTTGACGAGAATGCAACACCGGATTCTGAAGCCTTGACTTTTATATGCTCCGGTCGGATCAAAAGCTCCACCGGACAACCAATCAGCTCATGAGTTCATTAACCAATCCAGTTCTTGGTTACAAAGTTTTTAACAATCATGGCCAACAATACTTGGCCACGTTCTCCTGCATGTCTCCTTGCTGTTCAACAAATGATTTTGGCGCAAACAAAGTCAACCACAGTTTCAAGCACACAAGTAGGTATTTTAGGGAAAAAAGGCAGGAAAGAACAAGTCCAGTTGGAAAATCACGAAAGCACAAGTCAAATTAGGATGCACACACATCAGTTGCAATATAGCAGCTTTGATTTTTTTTTCCATACTCTCCCTTACACAAAATGACAGCTTTAAGTACCAGCATTGGAATTTTTCTTCCCCGCTTTATGACAGATATCAAATTCATAATCCTGGAGTGCTAGCGAACAACGAAGTAGCCTACCATTTTTTGTACCTTGATTCCTTAACCATACAAGAGGATTGTGATCAGTTAAAATTTAAAATCTCGAGCCTACAATGTAATGTCCGAGTTTATGGATTGTCCACACCATGCAGCAACATTCTTTCTTAATTGTCTGTATGCAAGCTCTCATGGATAAAATTTCCTTGAAAGAACCAACACTGGACGCTCGTTGCTGTTATTGTCTTCCTGGCACAATATTGTTCCCATACCCGGTCACTCGCGTACGTTTGAATAAAAAATCTCTTAGAATAATTTGGTGCATGTAATACCGGTTCTTAGTGATTGCGGCCGTAAGAGCCTGAAACGTGTGTTCACACGCATCATCCTAATCTACCTTTGTAGGTTCGGATGCTTTCAAGTTGTCTGTCAAAGGACTAGCAAGCTGAGCAAAGTTAGGTATGTAATGTTGGTAATAGCCTACTAACCCTAGTATTGACCTAATTTCCTTCTTAGCTTTACGCCTATGTAACTGAGTGACAGCCAAAACTTTGATGTCCGTAGGGGACCTAACACCACCACTCACTTCATGACTTCATGACCTAACTAAACTGTATGATCCATACCGAACTGGTATTTTTTGGATTTATAGTTAGTCCTGCCTTCTGAACTTCCAGAAGGAATTTTAGAGTGTGATTTAGGTGTTCCCCCCACTCTTGAGATTCATGGCACATCATCAGGAATGGTCCTGGAAGTTCCCTTATATTTTTGCAAACTTGTTCCATTAATTGTTGGAAGCAAAAAGGAGCATTTTTAGTCCCAAAATTCATCACTAAATACTCATAGACTCCTTTATGGGTTATGATAGCTGTTAATTCTCTTGTTCTTGGTGAATTTGGGACTTGCCAAAATCCCCTAACAAGGTCATAAATCTAGATATATTTTGCTTTACTAGCTTCCTCTACCATTTCCTCAACTAAAGGCATTGGGTATTTTTGCGTTTTAGTACCCTCATTCAAGAGTCGATAATCTGCTACTGGCCTAGGGTCTTTATCCACCTCCTGAACAATTAGCATAGGAGAGACACATGTACTTTTGCTCTCACAAATAATTCCTACTTTAACATTCTATCTAACTCTGCTTCAATGAGTTGTTTTTGTGTTGGTAAGTAACGGTGCAATGTTGCTTGTTTAATTGGTTCACCTGTTAACTCTAAATCAAATTCAATTAAGTTTGTTTCCCCAGGAGTTAAAGAAAATACCCTTGGTACTTGACTAAATACTTGTTTTAGCTCCTCAATCATTTTTGGGGTCATGGTACCTAAGGTTTTAGCCATGCTAATGACTTCTTCTGGACTCAAATACTTACAGGAGTTTTCCCTTCCCAGATTGGGGTTTCCTCAATTTCTTCAGGTGCTAATATGATACTTACTGTGTCAATTGCATGGAAGTAAGGCTTTAGCATATTCACATGGTAAATTGCTAATTTATATTTGGCCTTATTTAAAGGTATTTGGTAATTTACTTCTCCCAACTTT
Organism: Lithobius niger; assembly: GCA_023313725.1. Lineage (NCBI taxonomy): Eukaryota > Metazoa > Arthropoda > Chilopoda > Lithobiomorpha > Lithobiidae > Lithobius > Lithobius niger. Next base: position 11,715 of record JAHWFP010096241.1, read on the forward strand.
TTCACTACTGTAAACGGCCCATTCCAAAATACCTCAATTTTGTGTTTCCTGTCAGTTTTGAGTATTAATTCCTGATCGCCCTCCTTATACTGCCTATCTCGGGCCCCTTTATCATAATACGTTTTTGCTTTGGTTTGAGCTTTAAGTGTTGCCTCTTCTGCTAATGCCCTATTGTTTTGAAACCTATATATTAAGTTATACACATGTTCAACTACTGTAACATTTACATCTTCGTCCTCCCACCTATCTTTAAGTAACTGTAATGGTCCCCTAATGTTGCAACCATACACTAGTTCCGACAGTGTGAAATTAGTGGTGTCATGCACTGAACTACGAATAGCAAAGCATACTGCTGGCAAACACTGCTCCCAATTATTTGGATTTTCTAAACACAAGCCCTCAAAATGTCTTTTAAATGCCTGTGAACTCGTACCACAGAGTTTGACTGAGGCCTATGAGGTGTACTATGCACAATCTCAATCCCACATTTCTCTAAGAAATAAGTTGTCAGTTGTGAAATAAAAATGCTGCCTTGTCCGACTGGATCGTTACCGGAAAGCCTATTCGACAAAACACTTTTAAAAGTTCATCGACAATTGTTTCCAAGTTAGCTACCTTTAAAGCTACTGCTTCTGAAATTTTGTGGCGGGGCATAACATTGTTAGAATATACCTGAACCCTTGCTGTGTTGGTTTCATTCGTCCTACCACATCAATTATTAAGCGTTTAAATGGTGTACTTATTATGGGAATTTTTACCAATGGCACTGTATCACGTTGTTTGACCGCCTGTTCTACTTGTTTACACATTCCAGGCCAGTAAAAGTGCTGCTGAATTCTTGCCAAAGTTTTCTTTTTACCTAGGTGCCCCAACCACCCATTAGAATGTGCCACATCAATTACCTGATTTCTGTACTTAACCATCTGACCAAAAACAAAGTCCGTAGTACGCTGTTCCCACTGTCTGTAGAATATTCCCTTCCTTATAAAAAATTCTGCTGAAGGATTTTTACTCCCCAGAACTGATTTCCAACTTCCTTCTAAGCTCTCATCTAATTTCTGAGCTTCAATTAACTCCACTGTGGATGTCCTAACTAAACTGGTATAATCTGCAGTCAAGGGTGATAGCACACTGCTAATCCTAGCTGCACCATCTACATTTACTTTGGCTTTGGCCCTGGCTTAGTTAAATCTGGATCCTTACCTACAGATTTTATTTTACCACTAGGGGATCCTATCTCCATAACTGCTACTGGTAATTCTGCTGGAGTGGAGAATAATACTGTACTCAACTGAATGTATTCCCGTTAGATTTGCTGGATCTACCAGTTTGCTAGCAAAAACATTTAGTGTTGCACTAGTGTCTCGCAAAACTCCTTAACTATTTACCTTCCAAATCATAACCTGCTATTATCTTAAGGTCCAATTCAGAAAATGTATGTTTACCATGGGTCATGCGTAAATTTACTGAAGCTGTACTACGTTTATTCGGAAAATTTTTGACGAGATGGGAACAATCGCCACACTCAAAACACAATCGTTTAGCTTCAAACTGCTTAGAATTACCATTTGTATTTCTAAAACCATGTTGACCTCCATCCCTATTTGCACTTTGCCCATTACTTGAAGCATTTGCACTTTTAGCATTCTGCTGTCCATTCCCATTACCACTGTTAGCATTATTTGCCTGCCCATGGCCCACTGTTCCGTTGTCTGACCCTGGATTCATGTTACTGTTACTACTGTCCCCATTTCCCTTCGAATTTTGGTCACTATTCTGCACTGTATTCTCTTCACTACTATGGTTATTTTGGGTACCACTCTGATGCCTAGCCGTCCATATCACGAATTTCAATTATCTATCAGGGAATAAAATGTCTTTGCTGTAACTTAGGCTAGTTATCTATTTAGAAAAACTTTTGTTGTTGAGAAAAATGTGGGGAAATTTGATCACGTTACAGTGTTTTCTGCAATGTTTTGGAGATTATGAAGAAGAATTTAGCAAGTTAACGCACGAATAACTCATCCATTCTACAATTATATTTATCCCTGGTAATTATTCTCACCCAAAACTTAGCAATTTAACCTCAGAATTTGGTTCCTTGGCTTTTTACTTCGTCAGGTTTAAAACATGGTAACAAAGGCATAATACTTAAGATGACAACTTCCAGGAATTTTACATTGTCATCACCACGTTGTAAATTGCCTAAAGAACACCAGCCTACATACAAAATACTGAGACAAGCACGATCAAGATCTAGACACATGCAAGTGTGTAGCGCCAAGTTAGGCAACAAACATCACATTAATTCAATTATCAAGATTGTACACCATTGTAGTGCGACGCCATAGCGTCAGTGTCTTATATCCAGAAGGATAGTTGGGCATATTTCAGGTACTTGGGGAAAAATAATAATAATAATAAAAAACAGGGGGGTGCAGGGGGCGAGACCGAGATTGTCGTCGGGTAACAGCCGTAAGATGGAGTCTGCATGACGACATAAAATTCGTAAAAATTTGGGGGAAAAAAAGCTCAAGATAAAGTTTGCCGTTTTGTTAGTCCTACTGTTGCTACCTCCTCCCCTCCATAATATAAGAGCTGTCTTAGTTAATGCAAAAGCGTCAACTAAATATGTACAAAACTTCATCTTAGGGATTTACAATTTTTCGTCGTTTGAATTCGTGAGACTAATGAACTGAGCGAAAATTGTGTACAGCACGTGGCTAAACTGAAAAATGATTTGCTGCGTTAGACCGTCAACGCCATGAATTAACAGGCATCTTAGTTATGAGACAGGTTTGAGATGCCAACGCCGTTCCAGCTATCTCTAAACGGAGAAGGCCCGATTTTAAAAGACCAACGCACAACACGAAGTTTGTGAGGGGGCATACGGACCCCAACCAAACGGAGCAATAGCAGCCCAATGGTCAGAGTCCTGCCCTCCCAACTAAGAGGAAACCAACTCAAATTTAGAGTCATAGCGTCAAACCAATACAGGACTTGATAAAAAAAATTCACTGGTCATGTACCTTTGAGGGCAAACTGTGTGTTCTTGCTACTGTTATAGCCGAAACGTTAGCTAAATTTTTTACAGAACAAAACATGTTAAGCTTTCCTTCCAAGTTTTCGTCAGTTGAAGTCTGATATCAATCTACTTCATAAAAACCGAGCAAAGAATCAAAATTGAAGACTAAGTTGGCGGTTTAATTTGCTAGTAGCTCTTTTCCTCTTAGCCCATCGCCACAGAAATTTTAAAACTAATTCTCAGTTAATTCAGAAACGTCAGCTAAATCTTCCACCATTTGAAAATTAAGCAGCAATACTTTTCAAACCTAAATTATTCAGTGAGTTAACGTTAGTTTAATAATATTTTTTAAATAAATTTAAATTTATCAGTTAATTTAATTTGTAAATAAAATATTAAAAAAAAAACCAGAATTTTGGTCGCAATGTTAGGATGACATCGCTGTCCCAACACGAGGTCCACTCCAGCAATCTCAGTTGGCACTTCGGTGCAACGCCACCGGAAGAGGGAAGCGGGAGGGAGGCAGAGATCTCGAGAAGGGCTGACATGAAATAAACGAGCTCTCAATTGTAAAGTAAGTTCTTTCATTTGAATCCCGGAAATTCGGCCCCAATTCGGGGGCATCGGGATCTTTTGAGCTGCGAACCTCGACAAGTAACGCCCAACGTTAAAAATCGAGGATCAAGTGGTTGATCAACACGAGGAAAATGTGTTCCTCAGTGTCACAATAAGGGACGACGAAGCCCACCGTGGTAGGAAAGAGCAACATAGCGATTACGTGTGCCACTACAATCGTCTCACCACCCTCTCCATCACCACTACCAACTCCGGTAGAAGCTAGAACGACGCTACAAATGGCGATTATCGGACGTTACGTTGGATTTTACAAAATACAAATTTACAGCGAGCTAAATCGTGTGGGGACACCAGCACATGAGCAAAAACTGGCGGCAGAACACGAAGCAAGAATGCCCCAGGGTTGGCTGGACTACCAGCGCAGTCTTCATCGTGAAGCAAATGGCTTACCTCTCAGAGACAGTGTGAATGTGAGGGACAACAAAGAAGCAACACGCTGGCCAATGCCGATCCTTCAGAAACCAAAATTCAGGGAGTCGCGAATAACATTCCCTGACAAACCCATCGTCATCAAAGACTCTCCCATCATCGAAAAGCACCGCGGGTTCTTGAGTGTCACCACGTAAAGGCATACCCCAAGAAAAGTGGCAACAGTACCAGTGGAAGTGCAGCGGATCTGGGAAATGGAAAATGAAGCAGACGATAAAGACTTCGCGAAATACATCGACCTCGTACTCGATGATGGCAGCGGCATACTCGTGGCCACTTCACTCACTCAATACAGAGACAATTCATGTGGTCAGAAAACCAGAATAGGAATGGAGACCTCCACGAAGACGAAATGCCTCATCACTACGACGCAGATGGAGAATTGACGTTTCATTTCACGATCAAAGTGAAAGACGTCACACAAGGTAGAGCACCAGTTTTTTTGGGACGACGTAGGGGAATCAACAGTGAGGAGACCAAAGCAGATCCCACCACCAAAGTTTGGACGCAACCACACGAGCCGTGTCGACGAACCACAAGATGAACCAGTGGAAGCAATAAACATCACCACGATGAATCATAAGACGAGAAAGAAGCTCAGGCGGAAAAAGAAGGCACCAGCACAGTGCTAATGTGATCACGAGCAATGGCAAGTGTTGACGAGCCCAACCATGCCTAACGTGGGTCACTACGCTTGAGGAAGAGACAGAAAAGCAAGAATTTTTTTATTTCCCCTTCCCTACGTTGAAAGTTGCAGACAATTGCACATACTACAGAGGAAGAGTGAAAACTGTGTTCATTTAAATGCAAAACTGTGCATCCGGCAAAAAAGACTTGCATGCAAGACCACACTGTGTGGGTAAATTTTTTTCCTCTGTGCAGACTGGTGGTGTTAACTACACATGGATGATGGCAAGCGCAATTATTTTTTAATCGATCCTCATGAAGAACTGCAGTAGACTTTAGACAATTTCAGACTACCATTGGTTAAACAGTTTCACTATGTTCATTTTTTTTGCAAAGTGTACAGAAGAAATTTCTCTCTTTCCCGTTTTCTTAACCAGTTTTGTTGCCAAACTCAGTCAGAGCACACTATGGAGCAAAAACATAGCCTACCTTTGCGGTAGGGGGTTCTACATAGGTGGTTCCGGTCAGTGAAGCAGTAAGGGTGAAGGTAATTTATTTTTTATCGTTAATCACCACAGTAAGGGGGAGTAGCCTATGGTTAACACACATAGCCTACAGTTGTTGTCACATGCTACATTTACGCGTCACTAACCTTAAACTTAGTTGCAGTGGAGGATCCTTTTTTTTTGTGGATGTTGAAGAGTGGCCTAGGCGACAAGCTTAGCCCACAATTTACAGTTGCTCCCAGAACTGTAGTGAAGCGACCAGTGTTACAAAAAACTTATTGTTGAAGTGTTCAAATCAGCTTTTGGATGCTGAGGTGACGTGGTTCTGCCACTAACTGTGCATGCACCACAGGGGTGGAATTTACTGTATCTTGTGAAACGTGTGTTAAACACGACTGTAACAAACAGTCTTTCGGTATATCCGACATTGGTTGCATTGTTGACGAACGGAAGGTAAGGTCCACACCGTGTGGCATGGGTGACACCAGTGAAAATGGTTGGGAGTGTCAAAGCCTAAGCGTTAACCTGGCAGAGGCACTAACTTTAGTCACTTCATGCTGCACCTTTACAAATTTCGGGTTCTCGGTGCACAAAGAACTGTTGTAAATTACTGGAAAGTTGGCAACAATGTGAAAGGGGAAATTGTTGGTGGGGTGGATCGGGCCACAGAGTTGAAAGGTCTGGTTGTGCTTCACCAAATTTTTTTCTTTGGACGGGTAGTGCTTGTGCTCACCACAAACCTACTCAGGCGTATGGTGTATAAGTAATTTTCTTGTTTTAATGTAAAACATGGTCGAACATGCTGCAGTCGAGGTGAAACATTTGTTGTCACAAGTCGGGGTTCTTTTTCTTTTGAACACACGAGACAAAGCAGCAATGCATTGTTTAGATTTTGACATTGATGAAATATGTACCCACTTCAGGTATTTTTTTTACTTTATTCATGGAAACACTCATGGATTGGAGCACTTTGTACTCTCTATGTCCACTTTGGGCATGTGAGGCACCACGTTAAGATCGCTCGCCAAGGGCAACTCCTTTTATTTTATCAAATAGGCTAGAAACGATTTTAGGCTACGACTTTCACAAGGAATGTGTTACTAACAATTTTATGGTGTTGGGAATTTCAATTTTTCTCTATTTTTTATTTTAATCCATCCTTTGAAGTTGCAGAATGGAAAAGGATCATCAATGTAACGAGGCACAGATTTCTAGCAGGCAACATTTTGTTATGTATGTTCGAAGTGAATGGGTCATTGCAAATGTCAAAAATGGTTCACTCTACGGAGCTAGGCTAGTGGAGACTTGGTTATGTAACTGAATCTTTTGCGAAAAATTTTTTTTGTTGGGTCACTCGTGGAAAATCTATGTAAATTAATGCTGGGATGAATGATTCAGAATTTAGAGTTGAATTGAGACTTTTAAAAATTTTCATTGAGGATTTCCTTTTAACCAACAACATATTTGGTGTACATGTGCGGTCAAGAAAAACAGATTTATTTGGGTTCTAACTAAGGAGAACCAAAATGATCCGGGGTCGACATCATGACTTGTTAGATTGAAGACATGGACTAAAATTTTTTTTAAACTAGTTGTACCACATGGAGAAGTTAACAGCACCTTGTAATGTGTATTGGATTTTTTTTTCTAAAAGTGTCTGATCAAATGTATTGCACATCGAAATCTGGCAGCGCTACGTTTTTCGGGGAGGGTGGAGAGTATTGGGATGACATCGCGCGTCTCAACACAAGCTCCACTCCAACTCTCTCAGTTGGCACTTCGGTGCAACGCCACCGGAAGAGGGAACCGGGAGCGAGGCGGAGATCTCGAGAAGGGCTGACATGAAATAAACGAGCTCTCAATTGCAAAGTTCGTTCTTTCATTTGAATCCGGGAAATTCGGCCCCAATCCGGAAGCATCGGGATCTTTTGAGCTGCGAACCCCGACTACAATTACGTTTTTACGACCTCTTATGCTAAAGAATATTTACGAAAAACAACCGAAATCTGCATAACATTGTGGTGCAAACGTGTCTTGGGAAGCCGAAAATAGGCCCTCAAATAGCGTAAAATGCTTCAACTTCCGGGACTCCACCCCAGACCCCCAAGCTGGTTTTGCTTGGCCCCTACTAAAGTACAACAAATTATAAAAAAAAGAATGTTCATGTTCGTTGCCCTCCCCCCCCCCATCTGGAGTTGGCTGGCACCACTACTGATAATGCGGTACAAAAGCTCAAATTGTGTTGAAATCGAGAGCAATGACCCACCTGACAAAACTTAACTTATATAGGAATCCCAGCTAAGCTGCTTTCAATGCAAAATCTGACTCTCAATAATGTTGAAAATGTGTTACTACCTAGCTAGCTAGTCCGCTCATCCTCATGTTAAATCCCATAGGGTGATTATTAATCGATACCGAGATAACGGGAAGGCTTCCAGCTACGAAACTAGACGAATGGGTGCAGTACAATATGAACTGGGTACCTTTTATGGTTTGGAGCCTAGTGTTGTAACGAGGATGGAGTGGGAGGGCGCGTAAGTATGAAAATATTGTTATAACCATTGTTAGTATTGTCGGCATCGTTTCTCATTGGACGGCCAAAGTTCGGACAATGACAACGTGTATACTGACGTATGTGCCTAGACACACACTAGTGCATCACGATAAATCTAAACAACGTTGCGAAGAAATTGTATTCACGTCCAATTCACGAAAAATAAACCAACTGTAAAAACAAAGCAAAATAAACAAAGCCAAAATACTGGTAAAGAGACCACCAAGTTGAGAGTGGTTTGGCCCTTCAAAGGAGTGATATCAACACACCAAAACTAACTAAATAAAACAAATTACAACACAATTAAAACCACTAAAAACATTGTTAATAGAACTACTGTGAAATTCAAATTCAACTGTCAAATGACTTATTTCTCCCATGATCGCTTCAATTCACAAAAAAAGACACTCACAGTCTTGCTAATTTTCAACAGTACCCCTACTGTCTTCATCAGGCCTTCCAAAGTTCAATTTAGGTCTCTGGTTACATCCTTGCTTGTTGTCAGTTCTTGGATTTGAATTTGGCAGTTATCACAGCCTCCAGTATTTGCAAGGCATGGCCTACATTGTGGCCTCCCATACTTGGAAGGCATAGGTCCAATCTGGCCTGTTGATTCTCCACTTGTTCGCCAACCTCTCTCTCCTAAGTCTTTTCCTACAAAGTGTCCCACGTTGGGGTGTGATAGACCCTGGATATTCATAAGGGGATCCCATTCTTTTCATGGTGTTGGATGGCAATAGATTCGAGGCAACGAAGATGATTGTCCCGTGCCGAATTGGAATGGATAAGCGTTTCTGTTCTTTCCCAACCAATCTCATGCTGTGTGGCAGTACAATGGGCTGCAATGCCGTATCTTCCGCCTCATTCCTAACATTGCCCATAAGCTGGCCTAGCCGAGTCTTCACTCCTTTCCTCGTTTCACCCACTTACACGGCACCACATCCATTGCACGGCACTCTATACACCCCTTCTCTGGTATTTAACACACTCTTCATAGCCTTTTCATCCCTAGCTTTTTGAGTCACTCGTCCACTTGTCACTTGAGCTTTCTTCTTTGTACTTCCTATACGCTTCTTCGGCCCTTCAACATCTCTCAGATATGTCTTAAAGCCATTTTTGCACAAGATTTGGCGGATAGGGCCACTCACTCCCTCCAGATAATTCAGGCTCACTCTCGGACATTGCTCATTCTGCCTCTGATTCAGTCCACATTCTCTTTCAGTTGTTTTCCCTTTCTTCTTCTTACTTACAATAGAAATCGCCTTCTTCCGCAACCTGTTCAACAGTCCAGCTGGGTAGCCCAGTTTAATGAACTTGCCCTTAGTTTCATAGAGGTGGGAGCCTGCTATCTCTAAATTTCTCGAGTTTAGGATCATTCGCACCATTTCATTCTGCGCAATGGCAACGAGTTGTTCCCTCGGGTGGCCCGAGCAGTATAGAATGCCACGCATTGTTGCCATTGGCTTTTTGTAAGGCTGAAACACCACCTTCCTTCCTCCTTCGACTCTTTTCAGTAGAATGTCCAAAAAGGGCAGCACTCTATGCTCTTCTTCCTCTACCGTGAAGAAAAAAATCACCCCGCCAGTTGTTGACTTTTTCCAGTACCTTTCCAAGGGCACTCCTTTTCAGCACTGTGAAGATATCGTCCACAAAACGCTTCCACATCCGCACACTTAACCCAGCCGCCAGTATCATCTCGTCTAGGTGTTGCAAAATCATTTCTGCTATTATTGGCGAGCTGGAGTACCCCATCGGGGCCCCCTTTTCTTGCCAATACGTTTTCTCACCAAACTCTACGTAAATGGATGACAATAGAACTTTCAGAAGTGCTAGATCATGCTTAAAGTCTTCCCTCGGAATATGATAGCGTCTTCGTGATAGTGCCAACATTTCCAAAATCAGACGGTGTGACAGGCTCGGGTACAATTTGACAATATCAAATGATACCATCACTTCGTCCTCTTCAAGCACAAGATCCTTCAACTCTTCAAGCAAGTCTTCAGTCTTCTTCACTCTCCTAGGTCCGTTCACATACTTCTTTAGCCTTTCGCCACAGTCCAGTCCAGCTTTTGAGCCATCCCCCCTTTAGCAGATTTTATCAGCCAAAGGGGGGCTCCCTCCTTGTGGGTCTTGACTTGAGCGAAAATCGTAGGTAGGCGCTGCGGGTCCGTTGGTGACAGCTCTTTCAGTTCTTCCTTGGAAATGTACCCTTTACTTTTCAATCTATTTAAGCTTAACACAAAGTCCAACATCGGTCTGTTGCCTAATTGCTTCTCCGTGTTCTGGTACATTCCCGAGTCTTCAATGGCCCACACCACTCTGGCATCATGACCTTGACTCGCTAGCACTACTGTCAAATTCGCCTTGTCAGCCTTACACACAACCACCTGTTGATTCCTTCTAAGCTTACGAATCGCCTGAGCCTGCCCCACTGTGATGTTGGGCTTTATCCTGGGGGGTTGTTTTACAACCATCTGCTACAATTTCAGCCTCACCTCCGGCGACCACGTGTAGTTTGCCAACAACAGTCCAATATCCGCCACCAGGTTGGATCTTACTCTTAGGTCACCACCCGACTCTACCGGCACAAATTTCATGTTAAGGTTGAGAACACTCATTTCTTCCCTTGAAAACTCCTCATTGGACTGGTTCAGTACAAATTGGAAATTATTCTTGCCCTGGGCCCTTCCCCCACCATGTAGCTCCTGAGTCAATCGTTTTGTCCCTCCTCGCCAGGCTTCATCACAGGAATACTCATGGACACCCAACTCCTTCAATTTACGAAGATGCCGTTTTTTCGTCAATTCACCAGTCCTTTCCACTTCAATCTTGATCAAATCTTGCACCCTTTTCCACAAATCCCTACTCAGGTTCCTGCTCAGAAACGCTTCTAGCATCATTGCATTCGTCC
>JAHWFP010096243.1:0-21944 GCA_023313725.1 Lithobius niger
CCCCCCCCCCCCCAACCAGGGCTGTCACATGCTTTTGTTACCTTTTACGTTCTTATTTGAAATGCAAATAAAAGCTTTCTTTCCGGAAGTCAGGAATAACTTTCTTGATTTCTTTACTGAGGTCAGGGATAAGTCTTTTTGAAACGCCCACTCACAGAAATTTTATAGGTCTTTCTTTTGGCTTTATTGTTCCTTTAAATCTAGGCTCGGTGTTAGTGGTTCAGCGCCCTTCCGCAGTCCTTCCACGTGTTGGTGGTAAATTGTATTTATTTATTTATTTATAGTGACGGGGAATGGTTGTTACACTTAGAAAAATTCGACGTGTAGCGTTTTTTTTTTGAAACACCCTGTAATACAAATGTACATCAGGTTTCAATAATGGCGGCCGGAAATGTTGACCGCTGTGGTCGGTTTCGTGGGTTTTTCAAATGTGGATTCTGAATCGTCTAAAAGGAATTTTCAAATTCGGTTTTCCCAAAGAGGTAGACATTGTTTCAGGCTATTAAGGGTTGAAGAGTTTGGCCGTTTCTGTCCATTATTAAGAAAATGGCTGAGGTTTTAAGACCGAGGTCTTTTGCGTTTTGGTGCAAAAATAAAATTGTTCATTGGAAAAACGAAGTTTTTTCGGCGGCCTGCGTTTACACGCCCCCAAACACAGAATTTTATTCAGGGTTCCTTAGAACTCAGAATAAAAGCTAGAACAGAAGGGTTAGTGCACACAAGATATGCAAAATCAAGACTGCCAAATTATGGAAAATAATTGACACAAAATAAATTACACTGTTTACAAAAATATTGACTTCGCCGTTTTGTATTTTTGGGGGCCCAACGTTTTTGTGGCTCAGAAAACTTTAAGTAAAATTAAAAGTTACAAGTTAAGAACACTATTTTTGCTGCCATTAACTAAAGACTGTCTGCGCTGCTTGGTGCAGGAAAATCGTACAAGTATTCGGAAAATGGGGCAAAAGACATTTAAATTTTAAAGGAACACTATTTTCTCTTAGAATATTACAAGGTTATGGTTTTTTTTAAAGAAAACTGTCAAATGAGCGTCCCGCTACTTAATCGTTCATACGAGTCGGATTATGTCCAATTGCTGCGTCTTTTTTTTCTGTGTGACGGCCAAAAACACTGCGCCGTCCACCATTAACCTAGGCTGCGATAGCTTTTGGAAAAAGATATTCTGTGAACACCGGCTCTATTTAACAGTAATTATACTACTAGAATGGTTTAAGGTTACCAAACAACTTGTTTACATGTTCAATTAACGCTAAAGGGTTTGAGGTATGACCCATAACTTACACATAACAATACAACGCTGGAAGGTTTTGTGGATAAAAACCAACAACCTTTTAACAACAGTGCTAACCTTTTTCGCAGAGGGGTAGCCACACAGCTGTTTCTAAAGAAAGCCGTTTCGTAGAAAACTTAAAGAAGGGCCAACCGGGAACAAGTTGCAACCCCCGTAGAATATTCCTAATGAATATTTAATTAGTGTCGTTACAATCTCTGTAATTATTCTCCCACAAAAGGGAGACGTTGATAATGACAAAAGGAGTAAAGCATCGCCAGTTAAAATTTAGGTATGAAGCCCAAAACGGGAATTAACTGGAAGTTGCTTTCTGGTATGGATGTACTTCCAACGTCCATTTAACAAAATTCAAAATGCAATTAAAAATAACTTTCAGTCAAGATGTACTGAAACGAAACGTTTAACAATTAAATGTTTAACCAAAATGCTGGCTTGATGCAGCAACATTCACTAGATGCTTTCCAGGTTTGTCCAGTAGATTCTGAAGTTTTAGGATTTAAAATTAAGCAAATATATTATTTAGCTTGGGTTTGGCTACTCCTAGATGGAGTCACTGTAACGGCGGGTGCTACGACGGGGTAGGTGCTTGTAGAATCGCCGCTCGCCTGGTGTAACTGGATCTTACTATCTTTCACTCCGCGTTGCTTTCAAATACTTTTTCGGTTAAACAGCACAACTGCTACTGTCCCGATGTAGGGAATGGAGCATTGAAGTCCTAATCTAAGACCTGACTAGTGAATAAATAGTGGGTAACGCTGCCACCAAGGTGGGAATTAGGCTAGCTAAGTTAAACTTGAAGAGAATTGTCTTACCTATTAACTTCTAGCAAATAACGAGCGAATAAACCGACGGACGTTAAAAAAACTCATGGTTTTTATTTTAAACAAACATGAAGAAAAATCGCACTTTACATTTACATTTGGTAACTTTACACCTAGTTTAGGTTATAAATACATGGCGAATTTACATTAAATTCAGACTTGAACAACGCTATGTTCACCAAAACAATTTCAAATAGAAACAGCGAGTTTGATTAGGCACAAGGGGATTTCGCAAAAGAGCCCTCTAAATTACGAACAACCTCGGCTATGTAGTAATAGTAGACCTGTTTTACAGTTATGTTTCAACGTGTATTAGCAAAGCATTAAACCTCCTAGAGTTGCTGTTGATAAGTCAACCCCTTAAATTACAGAAGCCGCAGCTACCCATAAAGTTGATCCGAGCGCTTAATCAATGGAATACCTACGAAGATCAAACCGTCCGTGTTTGCATTAAACTACGTTTAAAGAAACAAAAAGAAAGCTGGTTTTTAGTAAGGGACCGTGAACCCTTAAGTTACGGCCGCCAACGTCCGAAATGCCGTTTGGCTTGGCGCACCATAATTTACCTTCAAAGCTAAAAGGTTAAGTTTAAAATTAAACTATACATTTTGACGTATAAGTCCAAAAAATAAACTTTTAAAGTTAAACTAAGTTGAAATACGAACCACTACCTTTGCCCGGCATGGCAACAATCGGACCGCGGCATCTCCACTCCCGACCGGCGTAGCGACCTCTAGCTTTGAGAATCCTGAGCTGTGCTGACGAAACTCTCATGCGTCTGGGTTTTTATGCCTTCTGCTTGGCAGGCAGGTAGAGGGTTAGCGCGGACCTGTAGGAGGGCGACGGAGGGGGTGAGTGGGGAAGAGGTGGACACTTGGAGGAGGAGAGACTGACCCAAACCGGCCGAGCTGGCACTACCGAAAGTCGGCCATGACAGCGCGGACGGGCAGGGTAGCAAGGCTGCTCTCAATGCGTGGGGAGTTGACTCCGTGTATTTACGGCTACGGTATTGAAGGAGCTGAGTCAACAAAGGATTTTTAAAGGCTTTGTGAACAATTAGAGGCCTGGCATGGAAGTGCAGTGAGTTTAAAACTCATAAACAACGTGAATTTAGGCCTATAAAAATAAGCTACGATGTTATGCATCGCAACTATTGAAGGGGGGGGGGGGAACGAAGAGTATTGCTCAGAATAAATATTCAACTTTGGGAAACGGATTGCTATATACAAGCCATGATTTAATTGAAGGAAAGCTAGTTTGTTTTCGTTTTAGAGGTTTGCTACGATCGGAGTTTGGATGGAGATGCTAAAAAAAAATAGACATAAAAATTCATACACTGGGTCCGTAAAAATATACAAACATAAACATTAGAGCTCCGGTAGGGTTCATGGCAAGAAGTTAAGTTTACCAAAATGCATTACGTGCACAAATCAAAAGATTAAATGTTCCAGCTAGTTTTAAAGGGCTATATCGCAGTTTAGGTTAGTTTTTACTGGTTTGAACTTCAGACATTTTTCATAAATAAACAAAGTCGTCACCTGTTACAAATAAAAAATATTGTGTGTTTTCAACATCTACAACACAACTAAGCTGGAAAAGTGTTTTGGCTTTATGCCTAAAGGAATAATATACAATATTTACAGTTTTTAAAGTGAAATCGCCATAAAGACGATTGTTCTTCTGGTGTGGAAGAATACTGCCCTCAGGTTTTTTTTTCTGTGGTGTTAAGGTGTCCTCACCACGAGCGTCTGATACGAGACCGCATTTACACCACGGTTGTAGCGACAAACTACACATTATTTTAAAGAAAACATTTACGGGAAAACACTATGTTAGATTTCCGGCTTACTAATAAAAAAAACTCTAATCTTTAAAGAGAAAAAAATTTACATTATGTTAGGTTTTACAACCTCCGTTTTACTGGGAATACCTATTCAGTACCAGAGCCATAATTAGGCCTTTATCACTACCCTGGACTGATATAGAATCCACACTAAAACATCGGTCCTACTTTCTCTTGAAAAGGGGACTGATAAAACTGTTAAGTTTTTCTTATTTGCTAACACACTGACTTTAATTTAGATTAAAAATTCAGGCAACTTTACTTTACCAAACTCTAGAAAAAAATCTAAACATTTAGGGGAAACACGTTCGCTGCCGACCTTTGATTTGGCAGAAGTGCTCGTTTCTAACTTTAGGTTATGAGATGATCTGCTACGCAATTTAAGCCATTCGCAAAAGCTAAATTCGCTAATTCTGGGTTTTCTGATATGACTAAAGTATTGTTTACATTATTTGCTGACAAACTTCGTTTTATCTTACTTAGACAAGGCGTAGTTAAGGTATCTTTAGGTGTTACTCCAGGTAAACAAAGATGCGTCATCTGGGGGAGGGTTCTTTTGCAGAAGGCTTAAGCTGGCGCCGCCCTTCTGTACACGAAGGTTGAACGAAGTGAGGCTGAGACTTTACTGACTCATTACAGCTTAATTGACGCTTGACCAATCCAGCGGGGCTGATCAGTTTGTGGCCAGGCGACCTTTCTTTGGGTTGGCTCGCGCTGCTACAGCTGGGCCCAGAATCACGTGGAGTGACGACCATCTCGAGTCTTTGATTTAACAATTCAACACCGGGAATTCCTAACACCACGTCAAAGGCTGACTGGCGGGCTTTCGAGACGCAAGCGACGGAATTTAGCTTAGCACCATTATTTAACGTTACACACAAATTAACCTGTTGTAACTCGATGATTACGTCAGTTAAAGCTGTTTGACATTTAACCTTCCGTTTCAAATGTGGCCAATTCCTTGCGAATTTCGCGCTGACCAGGGAAACTGAACTTCCGGAGTCGCATAAAATATTGATTTTATTTTTCCCTATGCTACCGGACAGAGTACTGGCCTTAAGAATTTCCCTAGCATTTTACCCAACTGGGAAACATGCATTTGCTTGCTCGGGGCCTGTTTTATTAAGTTCGGGGCACCGATTACGTAAATGCGAAAATGATCCGCATTTAAAACAAGGTCTAGTATTAGATTTTGCATTCTCGTAACTAGAAGTTTTAGCAGTATTAGCATTCAAGCTAGTGTGACTGCCATCGTTACTATCATTCCCAGCTAGGTTAGCTGATAGATTTTGATTGGGTTTATTCCGTTTAGAAGAAACTTTAACTGCCTGAGTACTCACGGCAGTTTTAACTGCACGGGTGCCAGTTTCGGTAGCAATTTGTTTATT
Source organism: Lithobius niger (assembly GCA_023313725.1). Taxonomy (NCBI): domain Eukaryota; kingdom Metazoa; phylum Arthropoda; class Chilopoda; order Lithobiomorpha; family Lithobiidae; genus Lithobius; species Lithobius niger. The sequence continues at coordinate 5,365 of JAHWFP010096243.1, forward strand.
GCGGGTTGTGAACTCGTCACATAACTGGGCCGCTTTGGCCAAGGTGCCTAACTTAATTTGGTCAAAGATCCACTTTCTAAGTTGGGTAGGGCAAAATTTATAAAATTGCTCTAAAAGCATTAGATTGACAAGTTTGTCATAGTCCCGGTTAACCTTAGCTAAAGCTAACCAACGAGTGAATAAAGTCTCTAGCTCAAAAGCGTAATCGTGAAATTGCTGGTCTACTTCTTTCTCGGGTGAACGAAACTGTGTTTGTAATAACTCTTTAGTCTGGACAAAACGGGCAAGTAATTTAACTTTAACTACTTAGTAGTCCTGAATTTCTGTCAGAAAGCTGATCACAAACTTTAATCAAAATTTCCCACATAAGGGGGTGTAAACCGGTTGTCCATTGGTTTTTAGGAAGTTTTTGACTAATCATGGTCCTTTCAAAAATCTAAAGAAAACTGTTAATTTCAGTCTTTGGCGTCCACTTATTGCAATTTTACCATGTTTTGGAACTGGATTTGGGGGATCTGGGTTAGCTCCGTTTGGAGCAGGGTTAAGATTTAAGGTAGCAACGTTTAGCTTAGCTAATTCGAGCTGCCTTTCCAGTTTAGCTAGTTCCATAGCACTGGTACGATCATTAATTTGGGCCTCTTGATCCTTAAGGGCTAGTTCATGGGCACGGCGTTTATCTGCATCCACTACCTCATGGGCTCTTAATTTAAATTCTTCTGCTTTAAGAAAGAGTTCATTTTCCTTAGCTGTAAATTCCATTTTGGCAAAAATAGCAGCTTCTCTCCTTTCAATAGCGTTTGCTAATGCATCGGAGAGTTCACTTAAATAAAGTTTACCATCTTCGAGGGCTGCTCGTCAGATTGTCTGGGATTCGGCTCTAGAATCACTAACTGTAAAGCCTAAGTTTAAACAAGCCTTCTTGAAGTCCTTGTTTTGTAAATCACGGATGAGTTTTTCCAATTCTTCCATTCCGGACATATTTGGTTTTAACGTTTGACGGTTTCAAAATAAAGCTTTTATAAATGAAACAAAATTAAATGCAGCCGCATAATAATTTTACGTTAAGTTTGAGCAAAGCGAATTAATAAAAAACTTCTCTCCCAAATCCAGTAAGTTTTGCACATAAAAATACACTTTCAAGGACCCCTAGCACTCTGGTATATGAATAGCTGAAATACATAAATGTTTCTAACTACAACACTCGGCTTGGCGGCCTCTAAGCATATCCTATGCACACTTACCCAATTTTGTACAATCGCTGTACTGTCTGGCGGTCAATTCCACTGGGACCTTGGTGGGCACACACAAAATCCTCTGCTTGGCTGCACGGGAGCACCTGATTCCGGGGCGGACGGCTTCTCCTACAGCATCGGGTTGAGTTGAGACATCTCACGTGGGGAGGGCATCTCAAGTGAAGCGGCAACTGTTGCTGCCTGGCGCCGGCAGTTGTTGGAGCTGCTGGGCGGGGTTTGTACTGTTTTATAACGTCAGTACGACTTCAGCTTCGTTACTTTTTTTACTTTGTCACAGGCATCTACTTCGTGGTCGTTTTGTTGTGACCACAGACGTCTAGTTGGAAGTGGCTTGCATCCTTCTAGGTATTTTGGTTAGTAGTATGGCAGAGGGGAAACGCTTGACGGTAACAGCACCTGTTCATCCCACCACTGCCACCAGGTGTAACGGAGGACGCTACGACGGCTTAGGTGATTGTAACGCCCCCGGTTTCCTTGGTTGACACGGAGTTTCAGCTTAAGGTTTAGCGGTGATTATATCGAATTATACGGCATAAGCACAGCTTGGGCTACTGTCCTAGCATGGGGAATGAAGCATCGGGGTCCTCATTAAAGGGGCCTAACCTTAACTCTGTTGGTAATCACTGCCACCAACGGTGGAATTTAACTGTTTATGAAAAGCTAAAATTAAAGATGGGCTACATATTCATTTTACACTTAAACAATTAATCGGCTAGCAAACGAACTGAAGTTTAAAACTGAAGTGTAGTAGTATGCTGTGGTTTAGAGTTACGTTCGGGGCACTCACTACAAAAATGATGGGGAGAATTACACACGTAGCACCGCCTAACTCTATCTTGATTAGTGTTAGTTTTTACAATAAGACTATCGTTTATGGCAGAGTCCCCTCCTGGGTTATCTGCGTTCACATCGACCGATCCGGCCAGATTAGCTGTTGAGTTGTGGTTACGTCTGTTACCACGTTGTTGACCAGTTGGTTTAAAACCCTGGTTTGACTGGGCAGCTATGGGCTGTGTTTTGGCTGCACGAGCGGCAGTTTCGTTAGCAATTTGCTTGTTCCGAGTGGTATACTCGTCCCACAGTAGGGCTGCTTCAGCTAACATACCCGTCTTAATTTGATCGGGGATCCATTTTCTAAGATGGTTGGGGCAAGATTTTTAAAATTGCTCTAAGAGCATTAGATTAACTAGTTTGTCAAAATCTCGGTTAACTTTTGCTAAATCTAGCCATCTGGAAAACAAAGTTTCCAACTCAGATGCGTAGTCGTGAAACTGCATTTCTTGGTCTTTTTCGAGTGAACGAAACTGCGTTTGTAATGACTATTTGGTCTAGACAAGTCGGGCAAGTAATTTAACTTTAACTACTTCGTAGTCGAGCATTTCCGTGTCGGAAAGCTGGTCGCAAACTTTGACTAACACTTATCCCATTAATGGTAACAATGCGGTTGTCCATTGGTCCCTGGGAATTTTTTGGCTAATCATAATTCTCTCAAAAATCTTTAAGAAACTATTAATTTCTGTTTTGGGCATCCGCTTATTCATGAGGCGAACAACATCAGTACTTTATCCTGTTTTACGACTGGATTTGGTTGAGCTGGGGGAGCGCCGTTAGCTCCGTTTGGAGCGGCGTTAACATTAGCATTTATAGCTTGTAGCCTTGCTAATTCAAGCTGCAAATTGAGTCGTCTTAACTCGTGGGCGTTATCGCTAACTTTTACTGTTAGTTCGTGAGCTCGACGCTTGTCGGCATCGGCAACTTCTAGGGGCTATTAATTTAAGCTCCTCCGCTTTGAGAAAAAGCTCATTTTCTTTTACGGCTAGTTATTTTGTTGCTAAAATAGTAGCCTTTCTCTTTTCTATAGCGCTAGCTAATGAATCAGAGAGTTCTGTCAAATCAAGTTTCCCGTCTTCGAGGGCTGCTCGTAAGATTTGTACTGATTCACTTCTATATTCACTTACAGTAAATCCTAAATTTAAACAAGCCTTTTTTAGGTCTTTGTTGGGCAAGTCATGAATGATTTCGTCTAGTTCATCCATGTCGGACATTTTTGTTTTTAACGTTAAACGGGTTCAAAATAAAGCTCTTATGTTTAAACCAAAATTAAATGCAGCCGCATAATAATTTGAACGCTAATTTTAGACAGAGCGAATTATTTAAAAAACTTCTCTACCCAATCCAGCAAGTTTATACACAAATACATTTTCAAGAACCCCTAGCGTTCTGGTATGTGAATAGCTAAAATACATAAATGTTCTTAACTACAATACTCGGCTTGGCGGCCTTTAAGCATATCCTATGCACACTTACCCTTTTACACACAATCGCTGTGTGGTCAGTCTGTCCTTCCTGTTTCCACCGTAGTACGGGAAGTCCGGCAATGATTTCTGGAGTCGATCGTCACTGGCGGTAAAATCCACGGGGACCTTGGTTGGCACGCACAAAAACCACTGCTTGACTGCACGGAGCGCTTGGTTCCTTGGCGGACAGCTTCTCTTACAGCATCGGGTTTGGGGGAGACGTCTCACGGCAGGAGGGCCTCTCTGGAAGCGGCAAGTGTTGCTTTCTAGCCCCGGCAGTTGTTGTGGCTGCTAGGCGGTGTTTTGCCCCGTTTTTACCGGCGGGGCGACTTCTGCTTCGTGATCGTGTTTACGTGATCACTGGCATCTGCTTCGTGGCCTTTGTGACGGGACCACAGACATCTAGTTGGAATGGGCTTGCATCCTTCTAGAAACTTGGCATGGTAGTATGACAGGGGGGAAACGCTTGTCGGGAACAGCACCTGTTGATTCCACCACTACCCACCAAGTTGTAGCGGCAGACGCAACGACGGCTGAGGTGCTTGTAGCGCCCCCGACATGATTGGTTGACGAGTACTTCTTAGCTTCAAGTTAGCGTGGTTATTTCGACTTTTTACGATAACAAGCACAGCATGGGGATGTAGGGGATGGAGCGTCGGGTCCTAACTAAAGCATAACCTGAATGCTACCGGTAATTACACTGCCACCAACGGTGGAATTATTTAACTGTTTAAACGAAGTATAAAAGCTAAAAGGGCTACATAATAGTTTACACTTAAAAACAATTAATCCACTAGGGAACGAACCTGAGGTTTAAAAACTCTTGGTTTTTATTCTAAAAACATCAGAATAATGAAAAAGAAACACTTTACATTTGGAGTTCACTAGTTTAGGCTTTTACAAGTTTTGCAAAAACAATTTTTCCAGAATTTACATATGAAATTCACTTTGACACAAGAACAACGAAGTTGATTCTTAAAGACTTAATTTAGATTAGAAAAAGCATTTTTATCTTGGGTTCCAGTCCTGGAATACCCAGCAAGCTGAACCGCGTCCGCTAAGTTACAACTATATTTGACAACTGTAGTTTTCACGTCGTCCAACAGTTATTTTTCCCTGAATCCACGAGGATCAAACCGTCCCTTTGTTTACATTATAGAAATGAACAAAGAATGAAACCGGCTTTTTAGGAAGAGATGCCTACTCTAACATTATGGTGGTAAAGATCAGCAATGCCGATAAGGCTTACCAACTAAAAAGACTCCAAGCTAGAGGTTAATTTAATTTAGACTATAAATTTAGAATTGGGGGTCCTAAAGATAAACTTCTAAAGTTAAACTAGTTACTTACAACCACTACCATTTTGCCCGGCATGGCAACCACGGACGTGACATCTCCACTCCCGACCGGCGTGACCCTTCTAGCTTGAGAGATCTGTTAGCTGTGCTGAGGAGGGAGGGGTGTGGGGGCTTTTTATGCTAGAGACCGGAAGTTCGCGCGGACGGGCAGGAGAACTACGGGGGTCTGATTGGCTGAGGGCCAGGAGAACAATGGAAAGTGGGAGGAGAAGTCGGTTGAACAAAGGGAATTGGTGCAGAGCCGTTTGAAGGAGTAGGGAATGACTAAAGACAAGCCAAATTGAGTTTTCAACTCTTCAACTTTGGGAAAGGCCTTTATATTGGGAAATTGATTATTGATTGGATATTTACAAATGCACATCGTGAATAGGCTCTGGTTAAAGCTTAGTACTTTGGTTTGGGTAATGAAGTAAATCATTACTATTAAATTAAACAATATAACGAAGACTGCAGTGTTATACACCACAACTAAGCTGGGGGGGGGGGGAAGGGGGGATTCGAAGTTTTAAGCACAGTTTGACTTTGGATTGCTTTGGGAACAGATCTTTATAATGTTTCTTTTGGTTTTAATAGTAGGATAGGCTAGAAGTAACATTTGGATGGTCAGAGTCGGGTTTTCGTAGAGATTTAAGGCAAAAATATATACACAAAAATTCGTATCCGGTGATTGCCGATGTCGAATTAGTTCGGAGTAATGGTAGCGTTCTGGGGGCAAAAGATTATTAATAAAGTATAAAAAGGATAAATAAACTAGCTTAGTGAATGCTATAACGCATTTAAGTTGATTTGGATTTATAACTTTAAAGTTAAAAGACAGGTAACGATCGTGGTGGAAATTTTTCATAGAATTAGAGGCCGACAAACATAATAAAAAATATCACACTTTAAAAGTTGTCTGTATCCACATGTATGTGAATACCAATGAAGGAAGCCCCTCCTAAACCACAACTAAGCTAGTGTCTTTGGGCTTTTTGCCCTAAAATAAAAGCAATAAAAATGAAAATACAAAATACAAGTTTCAAATAATGGCGGCCATGATGAAGGAGCGCTGTGGTAATTTTGGAGTTGTTTTCAAATGGCGATTGTGAGACTTCAGGATGGAATTTTAAAGATTGGGCTTCCCGAAGACTTAGGTAATGTGTTTGGCTATAAAATGGTTGCAAGATGGGCCGTTTCTGTCCATTATTAAAAATTCGGCGAAGGGTTTAAGACCGAGGTCTTTTTGGCGTTTTGAAGCGCTCAAGAAAAAAAAATTGTTTGACGTGAAAAACGAAGTTTTTTCGGCGGCCTGTCATTACAACGGCATTCAGGGAGGATCGATAAACTAGGATCGGAGATCCCCGTAAGCCGCTGGTGAATAAGGATGTCAGGAAGCAGAGTAATTCTGGCATAAGGGGGCGGATAGGATCAACTTGTTTCTGGACACACCAATGAAGCAAGCGTCGCCAGTGGCTGTCGTAAATTTTGTTGGTAGAAGTGCAGACAGCACGAGAGGCAACGCGGAGGGCCTCGTCCTCAAAAATTCAGCTGCTCGGAGGAGCTGGATGATAGTAGCCACCCGTGTAGTCGGAGCGCTTGGGGGTCAGGTGCAGGATCATTCCGCTGCCTTGGGATAGCAGGTCCGGGCAGATCTGTAGCTGCCGCGGCGTGTCGATGAGCAGGTCCAGGAGTGCCGGGAACCAGGCCGCCACTGGCCAGTTTGGGGCGATTAGGAGGAACCAGCCATGGGAATTGGCAATCTTGCAAAGAACCAATGGCTGAAGTCGAGGCGGGGGAAAGGCACATGCGAACAGATGATTCCAGTCTCGGGTTAGTGCATCCACGGCCCATGCTCGGGGATCCGGGACCAGGATAACGAAGTGGGGAAGTCTGGCATTGAGCCTCGTGGCGAACAGATCTAGCATTAGGCGACTACAAATGTTGAAGAGGCTGGTACATATGGCGGAGTGTAGCGTCCATTCGCTGGTCGGTGAGACCTGTCGAGAGAGGGAATCGGTGATCACATTCAGGTATCAAGACTGGAATGTGGAGCGGCAGGAGACAAGTGCGGAGCTGGATGCATAGCTGAAAAATTTCGGAGGTGATGTGATGGAGGGGCAAGTAGTGTGTCCCGCCTCCTTTCCATAGATACGCAACAGCAGTAGTGTTGTTGATGTGGACCTGAAGTGTTCGTCCTGTAACATAGTGCTGTAAGTGGCGCAGGTCGAGGAGGACTGCACGTAACTCCAAAAGGTTGATGTGATCAGAAGTCCCGACCTCCCATGTGCCGGAGGTAGTCAAGTTGTCGATGTGGGCTCCCCATCCGATCATTGAAGCGTCCGTGAAGAGGTGAATCTGGGGAAGCGGTTCTTGTAGTGAAACCGAAGATGTTAGGTTCGTGACGTCCATCCACCAGGCCATTGTGGCGAAAGGGAAGGAAGGATCGATCATCCGGGGAGGCAGGAGCAGGGCCTGCTACTGGATTGTCCCATTGAACCAGTCGGTAGTGATGAAGTGGTCTGGCCATCCATCGGCCGTATGGGACCAGGTCGGCGAACGAATCTGCGATCCCAATGATACAGGCGAGATCTCGAAAGGTGTGAAGAGGTTGTTGGAGAAAGGATCGGGCGGCGAAGAGATGGTTCTCGTTCCTTTATGGAGATGGCATGACGATGGTCGGCCAAGGTTGAAGAATACTCCGAGGAACGTGAAGGATTGGGCTGGCTGGAGGCGCGACTTTGGAAAGTTGATGCCCAGACCCAGTTGATGCAAAAGATACGACGATGTGGAGAGTGTTGGAGAGAGTAGACGGATCGGGATTGGGTAAGAGACAATCGGCAAGGAAGGCGTGAATGCTGATTCCTTGTTGATGTAGGGGGGCGAGAACTGGTCGCAGCACTAAAGTGAATATCCAAAGGCGGCATTTAGGCCAAACAGGAGACAGAGGAATTCATACATGGCTCCGTCATGAAGAAACCGGAATAGCTGGCAGACAGTGGCACGAAGCGGAATGTGTAGGTATGCGTCAGTTTGGTCCATTGAAGTGGTCCAGTTGCGAGACAGGCAAAAAGGAGTCGCTTATGGAGGAGACAGTTTCCATTTGGAAGTGAGGATTGTGAATGAAATGATTGAGGGGCCGCATGTTGAACATGAGGCGGGTGCCTCCCGTTTTCTCGTTGCAAAGAAAGATGCTGCTGTAAAATCCTGGGCTTATTGGTGGTGGTATAACGCGGATTGCGGCCTTCTGGAGGAGTGTAGAAATTTCTGCCCGGAGCAGGGCAGATGCTGGTGTTTCCAATTCCCATGGCGGACTTTGCAATGGGGGAGGAAGAGAAATTTTTGGCTTTAAACCCATCTAGAATTGTAGAGAGGATCACCGGATCGGAGGTCACTGTTTGCCAGGATTTGGCATAAAATCGATCCCCCAACAACTTGTCGCGGTGGAGGAATGTCAGTAAGTATTTCGGCCTTTGGACCGAGCATGAGTAGGGGGATTGTCGGCGTTTCCTATCTGGAGTGGAGGATCGTCCCACGGATCGTCCATGACCGCGACCCTGGGATCGTGATGGAAAGGACGACGAGGATTGTGGGAAGGGGACCTGGGAATTTTCAGGTTGCTTAGTAGCGCCCCTGTCCTCCTTAGCAGGATCGGGCCGAGATGAGGCAGCGGATCGTTGTCGACGAGAATGCCGGTTCTTGTTAGGGCGAGGCTTGCGGGAGACATCTAAATGCGGCGCGACTTTGAGTATTAATACATGGAATAGAGATTTGGATTCGTTCACTGGCTGATTCCGCAGGAGGTGGCGTGTTGAGTCATGAAGGTTCGGTGCGGTGTTAAGGGCAATTTCCCTTAACCGGGTGTTCAGTTGAATAACGCCCTAGTAAACCAGTTCATGGCGTGGTAGGTGGCGAAAGCAACTTTTTCGGAAAACCTGGTTGATTAAAACAGCCAGTTGACGTGTATCACTAGGAGGCGGATCGGTGTACAGTCGTTCACAAAATATATAGCCGCAGTGCTGAGGACGTCGGCCTGGGATGTGGCTCGAAGGCCTAGTCAAAGTAGGCGGTCGTCATCGCGGAGCATGAAAACAGGAACAGCAGCGCTGCGTGGTAAATACAGTGCTGATCCAAAGTCCAGTTTAGTGACGGCGGTTAAAAACTCCAATTGAGGATAGGTATCGAAGTTGCAAGGATTGGCTGTGGCTTCACCTATGGGACAAAAGAAAGTTTTCACGTCCTGGGCGAGGAGGAGGCGGATCCTTGTCTAATTCAAGCGGAGTGCCGTTGCCGAGGAGGACGCCCCCAGTACTGAGGAGCGTCGTGAGGAGCGTGGTAGATTGTCCTAACAATGGCTGATGTGGCAGTTGGTCATGGAGCCCGAAACCAAAGCCTGTAGCAAGGCCGCGGTTTTTATAGGTGGTATCCGAGTCCAGGCTGGGCGTGTACAAGAAACAGTCAGGGATGATCCATTCGACAGTTTTTAACAAATCGAGAAGTGGGATCTCGGAAGGATCGGGATCGCCGTGAAAGGGAGGATCGTGGTAGTCCGGCAAAGAGGGGTCCGGAGAATAGTAAGAGTCGTAGTCATTATCCTCAGGTGGAGGTGAAAGATGGTTGGTCCGGAAAAGGACCGGGCGGGGCAGGCGGAGGGGGTGGATCGTTTGGTTTCTGCGAAGGACCGGCACCATCAGGTGCGGACCAGTGGCGTTTCGGCACAGAGGCTAACCAAGTCGAAGTGTAATCGGAAATCGGAGGTATCTTTCGTTTGATGGTAAGGAAGGAAGAGTCCATGAGGTCATTGACCTGGGAATTGGAAAGCGGACCGCTAGCCTGAGGGGCAGCAGATCGGACGCTAGCGGATGGTTGAGAGGAGCATAAGTCCAAAGGTGTCAGCTGAGGTGTGGAAGATGAGGCTCGCTTGGTAGCTGCCTTCCGCGATTTGACCTACAGCTTTAAACGAGCACAGCGCTCCATTGTGTGAGAAAGTTCCTCACTGAGGAATCGAAGATCACTTGCTGGTGTCGGCTGGTTACATGGGATCGAAAACGTCGTAACCGTGTCACAAGAGTTCAGACAGAAAGGGATTCAATGGTGGCAGCTGAGGCTTCAAGGAATCCTGGTCTGCAGTAAGCTCGAGAACCTCAACATTCCCCAAGACCAGCGGAACCGGAGATGCAGACCGGGCAGGGCGGACCGAAGGGCCGTCTTTTGGAGTTCCCTTGGTCCGCATGGTGGAATCGCGGAATACAGGATCGAGGATCGACTGTGGAGTGATGTAAACAGCGTGTTTCGTAGAGACGAAAAGGTGAGCAATGCCGCTCCGCTTCGACTTATATACGAGGAGGCTGCGCAGATACTTGCACAGTGGGTAGCAACGCAGAAGGATATCTTTAATTTGTTTTCTCTAGATTAACCAGCATTTTGAGAAGGAGAATGCTTTAAAAAAGGTAATGTACATTTTCACGGCAACTAGAAACAGATTTATGGGTTACTCCAGTCCACAACAAAGCCGGAGTCCTGAAGGATGGAAGCCGTTTCAGCAAAGAAGCCTTTGATGGTAGGCGCAAAATCCTCCTCCCCCAAAGTGGCAAGACACCTATCACATTCGGAAGGATGTGGTAGAAATGTTTCGCATAAAACCGTTTAGGAAATGTTAAAAGCAAAAGTGAAAAGCTTGGAAGGACATCGCGGGTTGAAGACTATCAATGTGTGCCTTGAGAGTTTCATAGTCTGCTCTCATTTCTGTGATGGTTCCTGAAATCGCCTATTAATTGTCGTCATCCGCTGTGCTATACAATGACGAAGTCCAGGATAGAGCAGAAGATTCAGCGATCTCGTAGAAACTAGAGAAATGGCGATCACTGTCTTTGTTGTGGCAACGGTTGTCTGCCTGCTAAAAATAAAATGCCTGGTAATTCGATTTCCGATCCTGCCAGTAAACGAATAGTTAAACGTTTTAACAACAGACTTAATATTCACTTACCATCATTAGTGATAATGAATGCCAATTCATCTCCACGTTGTGGGGAATTTGCCACATCCTTTAGTACCACCCAGTACTCAGGCCTATCTAATAGAAAATCAGAGTCTTCTGGAAGAGCTGTGAGTGCCAATGTTGCAGGATCACAATTCGTAAGACCAAAAGCCAATGCGCCATAATATATGCTCTCTGTTAGCAGAATCTGAAAACAAAAAGAACATGCATTTTATTTCTTTATGCTGCTATGCTACTCACTTTTTGTGCGAATTACAATGAGCAAGGCACAAGCCGGATGTATCAAAAAAAATTACAGTGATCAACATAAACCAGAATCAATTCCTAGTTGAAGTAATCTGCACTATGTGTGCTCAACGATTTTAAAACTGAACGGTTCAACCTTTTTAGAACACAAGCTGAGCACACATAAAAAATATACATAGGGAACCACAAGCCTGCTATGTCCCTTGAGCACCATTTACTATGTTTGCATTGTTTTAGGATTTTGTCCAAATATTGCAAACTTTCGGGTTATGGTATATTAGCATATTTCACTGGTATTTGAAATAACTACGCTAGGTATAATTCTACTGTTTAACAAAAAACAGGAAATCAAGAAATTAGGAAATTAAAAAAAATTTGCAATTGTGTATCTTTGCAACTTATCTTCATTTTATCTGACATATAGATAAAATACACCCAATGACTAATTACAACACGGTGCAATAACGCAATGCAACATCTACAAGAAGGTTGAAATAGGACCACAATCGTATCGCGGTAGTCAAATGAACAAAATTTTTAAAAACGATAGTGATTAGCAGAATGTCGTGAAGGTGTAAATGATGGCTTTAACGCTCTTAATTGTATGTTAACGGTAGGCTACAAGATTCAAGCTTCAAGGCAGCATGATGAGTTTGAACAAAAATCTTGAAGTAGAGGAACAGTTAAAATGTAAGAAAAATGATGAAAAATTTGGACCTGTAACTTTCTTGAACTTTCAAGCTCTTTGTTAAAAATAAGTATGGATTAGAAGAATTCAGAACAGCCAATATACTCCCGTCACATTACCTTATTATCATTACTCTTAATCCCTCTTATTATACACAACACAGTTCAAAATGTATGAACAGTATAAATTTCACGCAATGCAGGAAAGCCCTCACACACACGGCATGATGCCATCATGCCGGTGAAACAAGGCAGGAATTGTATGACTCGTCAAGTTTGCATTTCCCACCAAATTGTTACATTGCAATGTGATGCACTAAAAGCAAACTAAAAAATGGTAATGTACCTTTAAGCATACAGTGATTTTAAGGGTTTTAATTTTCAGTCTAAAACTCTTAAATTGATAGCATGTGAATGGGCAGCGAATGGGCTTATATTTAGCAAAGCGATGCTTGCCTTTACAGGGTTTATACAGAAACGTAAAGAAGAAAAACATCAGTTTACCAGGGGCCACCTGGCTGAAATTGGTTTTCATTGCCTAACCGGAAAATATACATTATCTGAAATTTATAGCATTCCCTCTGTCCTAAAGCAACCACCCTAGAGAAAACTTTGTTGGCTTTCCTGCCTAGCTTGGTAAATTATCCTGCAGCGCATGCATGACGCATCCCTCCTATATAAGCGTTGGCTCGTGACCGTGTTTCGTCTCTTATCTTTGTACCTCTCAACTGTTACTATGGTAACTCACGAGGGGAGGCAGGGCATGTATAGGTAATGTACATTTTCGGTTAGGCAATAAAAACAAGAATCTTAACAGGTTAAAGTTGGTTTTTACTATCTGCATATTACTTACCTTCAGTACTCATGCTAAATTCACTAAATTTGGCTTTTCCCATACTCAAACAAAAAATTCTTTAATTTTTGATTTCAACACTTGTTGCCCATTTTCATCTCCAGGCGCGCTGCGCAGTATACCTGCTGCAGCCGCCTGCCTCCCGTGGGGAAAACCTCACTGGCTTTTGAGCACGTATCGAGTTAGGTCGAGCGTGCAGTTTTGTCCAGTCAGACAATGGCAGAAAACGATCAAGAAAACGTGCAAGAAGTGATCGACACAGGAAACGAGGAGGTGGATAACATTAACGGGTTGTTGAAAGGTGTAGGGTTTCCATCGTGTACGTGTCAAAAAACACTGAAAGACTTACACCCGTTATGCAGGAGATGTCGTGAGTGCAATTTCGTGGACGATATTTGTGAGTTAGACAAAACTGAAACAGTGAAGAAAATCCTATACACCTGGAGACATTCGGACCAGAAAAAAGCTTAGTTGAAAAGGAAGGCAGAAAAGACAAAAGCAAGCCTGGACGAGCGTTTAGAAGGCATGAGTTGGGATCCGGACGCGCCAATCTTCATGAAGGACCTGGCGAGTGTAGAATCGGAATCAACAGCCGCTTTCGAAGGTTTTGCAGATAATGAGAAATCTATCTACCCTGAGAGGTCAATGCTGACTGCGGTCAGAGAAACGCCGATTTCGGTGGACGAGTCACGGTCTAATAAGATGGAAACCAATGTGAGTTCAAAGGTGATCGAACATGTGGACGCACGGATCGGTGAAATACAACAGGCTTTTCAAAGCCAGATTTCAGGACTGATAGCAAGCGTGAACATTTTAATTGCCAATAATTCATCGCAACAGACTAATGCGTGCCTGAAAATACGGTCACTGTAGTGCTGCTCAACAACAATCTCTCGGTGCAGCGAGAATCAGTGGCAGACAACGACGGGCCGTCAAAGACAAAGAGTTCGCCGCGGTGCAACACAAAGGGTTTGCCGGCGATCTCAGAAAAGGCGCCAAAGCAACAGAAGGCGGAGGAGGCGAAGAAGCCTTCACGCACACAGAAGGAGAAGGGCAGCAAGAGTGACACCCATTCAAGTAAGAAAGTAGTGAAGGCAGAGGTGTCTGTGAAAGGGGAAAGGTGCAGGGAAGCACTCGAAAGTTTTGCCATCCCCGTCCGCTCCCGAGAAAAGGGTAGGCGAACAGGGTAGTGCATTGCATATTGGCAAGGTTGCCCTAACCGCACCCAAGTGGAGGGCAGGAGAGCCGAACACTTCGCTAGGAACCAGCAAACAAGTGCTGCGTTTACTTGAGCCCAGGTGATGGCGGAGGTGCAAGCGGGTAGTTTGCCAGTGGTCCGCCACAGTTCGAATGTTTTAGCAAGTTCGCCAGTGCACGGTTCGCAGGTGGTCTGCCAGAACTCTCAAAACGCAGGTGGTTCGCCAGTGGTCCGCAGTCCGCGTCAAGAGACGGACGACAGCCGGGATGTACACAGTGGGAAGGTGACATGGTGGGGATCAGCAGGCGGTTCGCCGGTTCGCCACGAACCGCAACAACGCTGCGCTTCGCCGCCGAGGTATACACAACCTTCCCAGGGTCTGCACACCTCACCAGTGAGGGCGGTGGCTCCGTACTCAGATCATTTAGACGACGGAAGAGGAGGTGATCACCAGGAGGAAAGCTATGCGACGGACATTGTTGATTATGAAGACGACCAAGGTGGCCTGCATGAAGAGAGCTGCAGAAAATGAGTGTCGCTGAGGCAGCTTTCAACTCTTCCTCCTATTCACGAAAGGGGTCAATGTAACCTCAGCAACAATAATCGCAATGTGGACTAAAACTGTTATCTGGAAAGCCTACGACGACCAAGACATCAACTGTGCAGACAAGAACGTCAAGGTCACAGCGCACGAACCCGGGGCACTCTCCACTTCATGGTCCTTCCACAGTCAAGTCTCCATTTCTAAAATCCTCCATGCTGCATCCTGGAGAAGGCAAACCATCTTCACAAGCCACTACTTCAGGGACGTGTCAAGACAAAGCAGCTTCGTGGGTTACGCAGCTGTCCGGTTATAAAGAGAGAAAAAACTTCAAGGGAGAGAAAGCATTACAGAAACTGAATGCAAAAAAGTACAGGTAGTGTAGGTTTTCGTTTTGGGAAATAGAAACCAATTTTGATACCCCCAGTAAAATAGGAATTTTCGTATTTGTAGTACTTTAATGAGCAGGGCTCAAAATAAGTAGATGCAACATTTATTACTAAAATAAAAATAAAAATAGTAACCAACCGTTAAACGATAACTAGGATGATAGGCTACACAGTGATGTTCTGAGCAAAACACTACTAGCCTCGAACGGTTCCAGATTGAACAATTACCTGGTGGTAAGAAATTTTGATTTTAAATGCGAAAACAGCTAGTCAAAAGCCGTGTTCCTTCCCTGCAGCTGATCTCTCCCTACAACTTTTATCACCTATGCAATATGGTCCCCAACAAAACCAGTAAAAAGCTTGGATTTCTCCTGTGATGATGACAAATAGCCTATAGATGACAAAAGACTGGGAGTTAAAAAAAAATGGTACATCTACCATTCGTATCTCATCCATCTGCCGTCAATGTGGTTCATTTATAAAAGACAGAAATTGTCTGTTTGAGTTTACATTAAAAAATTGTCTGTTGACATCAGTTCAATGCGTGGCCTAAATTGTGTGTGCTTAAGAATGTCTACTCACAAAATTTATTGTGCCCTTCTCGGGGGGTCTGCACAGTGTGCACGCCACTGCTGTGCTGCTAAACGTTTGTCCCAAACTTGTAGAGTCCTGTGTTTCCCGCGAAAAGTTCACTATTTCTGCGGCACTAATGCAGGAAACAGCACCAGTTCTAGCCTGTGTGAATTCATCTCAAACTCGGTGACACACACAAAGTTAAGCATCGAAGAAACCCAATAAGTTCTTCCACTTTTTATTGGATCTGTTACACAAATTGCAAAAACTGAATCCCTGCCGAATACATACTTGACCTGGGTAGAAATTTTAAGGGGAAAATAGCTGGTATTTCAAAGATTGCCCATTCTGTTAGGGAATGCCTTTTTCTATGTGCCATTCGGGGAATGCCATTTTCTGTGTGCCGTTCGAAAATATCATTACCTGTAAATTTAGCATTCATACTCTTAAAGAGTTTTATGCTTCATTCCCTTGAGATTTTAAGTTATTTGGATCGCAAGTGACTCCAGTCCCTCAGATGGCAATCCCGTGCTATATTTGACACAACTCATCGTTTCAGCCCACTCATTGTCCTGTTGTAATATGGTTACTGGAAAAATTGTCTTGACACTCAAATTCAAAATTAAAAATACTCGTCAGTATTCTGATTTTCGATAGGAGTATAATATCCATAGTAGTTCTGTTCAATTTACGATTAATGCATCTCGATGTCGATGTTTTGTCGACATCGAGCATACTTTCAATGTTGATCATTTAATATCAATTAGTTCGCACCCACAAAAAGCTCTTTGGACAGACTATTTCGCCCTTGTTTGGGCTTGTCAGTAGAGAATACTTCGTGGATGAGAGCTAGGCTACGCTTGCTAGGGCAAATGACTAGGGCAAAACGGATACGGGCCGTACTAGTTTCGCCCTTGTCGGTCGATGTTGAGTTGACAGTCAATGTTTTTTTTTTTCTCCCTGCGGCTTGTATGCGAACATGACGATAATTTCATTAAATATTGATCTATTTTGATGTTCAAATACACAATTTTAACCGTTTTTTGACAGTGGGCATATCACACCCCCACTTTTTCCCCAGTCACTTCTCATCGAATATAGAAATGCATCAAAGTAAAAGAAAATCGACATGGAATCAACATTAATTAAAGCAGCATTGTAACAACACTACAGTAGTCCATAAAGGTGGTAAATTATGGTGCTCCTATCTT